>JBCAUA010099121.1:0-10300 GCA_038406235.1 Peronia verruculata
CGACTGGGGTCTTTGTTTTTCCTATAATCAAAAAAGAAAAAAGAAAAGAAAAGATTCCACTAGAAAAGTTGGAAACGAACCAGAGGCTGTCAAAAATTTCCTTGCACGCTGGAATTCCCCACAATTTGTCTTGCTGGGTCCTTAATTGACAGTTGACTGTGTTGAACACGTGTTATTAGATTTCAACCATTAAATCTCTTAAACCACAAACTATTTACCAGCAGGAATCTGTGGCTGCTGGCATAAACCGTCAGTTTGTTAGACACCAGAAAGACACTGCGCTCTCACTTCTGTAATTCAATATCGCATTGTTCTTCATTGTTTTATATAGGGCCGGTCAAATTTCCTATTACTTGTGAAAACAAGCTGCTTTTATATAGGTCATACAAGATTGTCTCTTATAAAATGCAACCATCCACCCACCCATCCATCCATCCATCCATCCATCCATCCGTCTATCCATTCATCCAGCCATAGATCCACTCATCCATCCATCCAGCCATCTGTCCATCCATCAATCCCTCCCTCCATCCATCCATCCATGCATCAGTCCATTCATCGTCTATCCATTTATCCAGCCATCGATCCACGCAACCATCCATCCATCCATCCATCCATCCATCCATCCACCCATCCATTCATTTGTCCATCCTTCCATCCGTCCGTCTATCTATCTATCTACCTATCCATTTTCTTTTCTATCTTTTTGTTGTATTGCCTGTTCAAAAATCACAATAACTATAATAGGGGATCTTCAGGGGCAAAATGTCTGGACCTCTCAGGATTCGAACTCAGGACGTTTCATCACGAGTCCGACTGCCCAATCACCAGTCCACAGAAATTTTGCAATTTTTATGCGGGAGAGATGAAAATTGATCAGGTGAGAGGTTGGGCGAAGGCAGAGGTGGAAAAATGGTCTGATTACCTCCCATATGTGGCTGCTCTTTGATGGGGACATCGTCCGTCCTTGACCCCCTGCCACAGGTTTTCCCCAGCCAATGTCGGGAGGTGAGATATCACGTGGTGTCTGCGTGACGGATGAATGAAAAACTTGGACCGGTTTCCTTGCCATTTGGAGCGGGGATATTATGCTAAGGACAAGTCATAAATGTTTGACTGTTTAACTCTTTATATTCGTAGAAACAACATCCCGTTTGCTGCTGTTTGAAAGTGATAAGAATGGTGGCAATTCAAGGCTAAGCCAAGAAAAGGATCTCCTCGACATCAGTTGTTGAAACCGTAAGATGAAAAAAAAAATGGCATACAGACTATCTCTTGCTGTTATCAGCCTCTGCGGTTATCAGCCTTTGTAATTATCAACCTTTGTGGTCTTCACCCTTTGCTGTTATCAACTTTGGCTGTTATTTACCTTTGTGGTTATCAATCTTTGCTGTTATCAACCTTTGCTGTTTTCAACCTTGGCTGTTATCAACCTTGGCTCTCATTAACCTTTGCCGTTATCAACCTTGGCTGTTACCAACCTTTGCTGTTTTCAACCTTGGCTGTTATCAACCAGTGTTTGTAAACTATCATCACTACTACTATATAATAGATTGGCCTGTACATGCAGTTCACTCTAATACAAAACAATGAAGCACAGTGGAACAGATCTGGAAACCTTTTCAAATCCATTGTTATTTTCTTTGCGGTTACTACATTGGTGAGACTATTTTAACTATGGGCCAATGACTGCTTTTTCTTTTTCTTTTCTTTTTTTTTTCATCAAAACAGACAATCTCTTTTGCAAAATTATGGTTATCAAAAGTTGAAAAACAAAAATGCAAAGGCATGACAGAGTAAACCCACAGGTGTCGCGTTACAAGAGTTAAATCTATCGAAAGGAAGCAACAAGTGCTGATCTGACAGGTTTAGTTCCCTTTGTTCGGACATTGCCCGAGACAGAAATGAGTGGAGAAACTGTAACAAGCCGGACGTGCTGAGCAGCACGTGGGGAAATCCCTCAGTGCTTAAACTCTTACATTTTCAGGAATGTGTTCATGACAGGTCAGACATGGTCTGCATCAGGCATGACAGTCTGTTGTCTTGACCCACTTAGCGCCATGCAAACAGTGACCTACTTTGTTGTCTGGCCGAGCCATGGACGCCATGTTGACACTTTTTCCGGCTGCTACTGTCACTTTGTTAGGATCAGTTGTAAGGTTTCTTCTCCCACATTTATCATGGTTTTCGGTGTAGCTGTGCTGTTTCTTACCTTTGGGAACAGGATGTGCTTGTCACAGGTCCCACCCCTCCCCCCACCCCGCCTCAACTTGTCCAGTTTGTTTTTGGCATGGTCATCATATTTTGGTCATCCATATTAATATAAAAAAAAAATGCAAAATTAAAACAAATCAAAAGAAACAACAACGAGAAAAAGAAACAGAGAAGGAAACTAAACTTTAAAAAAATGACAAAACAAAAAAGACAAAAACAAAACAAAACAAACACAGCAACAAAAACAAACACGAAAACAAATAAACAAACAAACAACAGAACAACAACAAAAAAGTCTTTTTAAAGGTGTCGAGAGCATATGAAAGTTTCCGTACGACAATCATTCTTACATATCAGATCAGACTAGATACATGGAGATATCCATTCATGACACCAATTTGCCTTGAACAAATGGCCCTCTGCTTTTGTTACCATTTGTCCAACTTTGAGAGAGGGCGGTGAAGGAAGGAGGGTGGAAGTAGAAGGAAGAGATGAAATATGGAATGACAGAAAAATGAATGCAGTCCAGAACTAGGCCAGGACCTGCTAATTTTGCTAGCAGAGAAAAATGACTCAGTCTCAAGCCAGATGAGTCACTGATCCGTCAGTGTGGGGACAAAACAGTCAGGTTATCTTTACAAAACAGCCGTGGTTGTGATAAATCAGTTAATATCTGATTACTTGCTCTCTGTTGACGAAAACACCTTGTGTACTCTTCTGTAAGGCTCACATTTTGACACGTGGGCTGAAAAAAAATATACCCACAAAAAAACAAATACGATATTATATACAAACATATGTGTATTTGTCTATGAAAACACAATTTCTCAGTTGCTAATGCAATTTTCTGTTTTCCACATAAGATCCAAGTGATCAACATTAAATCTGAGAATGGACAAAACAGAGACGCAAACAGGCAAACAAGCAAACAGGCAAGAGCACAAGACTAAACTGACAGGCTCATCATTTCTTCATTCAGTGCTACGAATTTTTGATCTATTGACTTTCCCGTCTAATCAATCAATCAATCAATCAGTCAATCAATCAATCAATCAATCAGTCAGTCAGTCAGTCAGTCAGTCAGTTAATCATCAATCGTTACTGTTATTAACAACATTGTGATCACTTAAGCTATTCATTAGTTTAAATGTTCAGTTCGTTCCAACCTGCGTGAAGATCTTGGCACAGGACAATCGATGATTGTTAGACATATTGATTCACACAGCACACTCCATTTCCGGGCAGTTTTCAATTTTTATTATTTTTTTTTTTTCAGAAATCTCGCAAACTCTCGTGCTATTTTGTAGATTGCAAACGATGTAACTTTTTCTTTTTTTTTTTTTTTTAGTGAATAATAATAATAAATTATTATTATTATTATTATTAAAGTAAAGAGAGAGAGAGAGAGAGAGGGAGGGAGAGAGAGAGAGAAGAAATGAGTGACATAATTTGTGCTTGTTTGTGTGTTTCCCGTGGTAAACAGCAGGATTACTGCCTTCGCTAATACAGGGCGTCTTAAATTATGTTTTCTTTTAAAGAGCAAGCAAAAACGTTGGCGACAAAAAGCTAATAATTATATGTTTGAGCTACACAAATTTACAAACCGAAAAAACTGGCAATGAATGCCACCCAAGTTGTTGTTAGTGTTTTTCTGTATTTGTTATTGGTCGCTCTAATGCTGGAAGTGAGGAAAATTAACTCATGAAACAGCAGATCTTTCAAATGCTTTTTTTCCCCTTGGCTACACAATGTATCTGCTGCCTTTTCTCTATCTGTTTATCCGATCCGATTTGTGTCACTCTCTAACTATACCGATTTCTTCATTTCCTCGTCTGCTTTAATTTATCTGTCTGTCTGTCTGTCTGTCTGTCTGTTGTTGTGTTGGAGTTTAACGACACATCAGCAGGATCACGGCTATATTGTGTCAAACACGGTAAGATACGTTTACACGTTAAGAGGAAGAGAGGAAAGAAAGTGGGACAGAAGACAGGAGTAAGGAGAGAGAAAAAGATAGAAGAGATGTCTTCCCTTGAATGTCAAGGATAGCACTCCATGGAAGACATCCCACCGATTACGGGCTTACATCGCTTGCAGGTGGGAGCAGAGAACCTACTTATTAGCCCCGGGCGCCCGCAAGAAAGTCTGTCTGTTTGTCCATCTGACTCCGTGCCTGTCTGTCTGACCGTGTGTCTCTGATGAGAACATTTCACAACCACAGCTCTTCAAACAGTTAATCTTCTCATGATATCAGAGGGTAGGTGCACAACCAGCTAGATAGGTGGACGAAATCGTGTCACGACAAGGCGGCAGTTACAAGGAGGAGTCGATTTGACTGCAGTCAGAAACATGAATGTTTGACCGTTCTTAAAATTGTCTTTATTAATTAATGTTAATGTTTTTTTTCATTTTTCCAAGTGGAGAATGTAAAACAAAACAAAACAAAAACAAAACTGACCTTTAGGATACCATACCAAACTGACTGATTTGAACGTAAATGAATGAGTGTTGGGAGGGGGGCGGGGGGGGGGGGATTTACAGGTATTAATAAAAGAACCACCAGAACTTAGCTTATAGCCATCCATCACCTGTCCTGACTGCAATGAGCGCTGTCTATCAGCTGAAAGCGGACATTCGATGGCGAGTTAAGCTTACAATGGGAGGTCATCACTACTGGCGACCTTGTGGCCCGCGCTATCTAATTACTCACCCTGTATTAGGCCCGTCTGCCTCATACTGACTCTTTCCTATTCATTGTTAAGACATTTTTCATCATTTGACATCCAAGCTCCCCACTTTGCCTCCCTACTCTCATTACCTTCTGTCTATCTGCAATGTTTTGAAATCCAAATAGATTTGATAGCTAGAGACTCTTCACGCTTTATCTCATCACTTCTTTTGTTGTTCATTTTATGTCCCCTCATCATTCAAATCTTTGTCCAGGAAAACAGGATTTCATTTTAAGAGAGGAAAAGCGGGTCGCAGAGGTCCTGATTCGATAGTCTTCTCCTTATGCCTGTTGATTCCTTGAGGAGTATAGGGCCACAAGTCGTCAAATGGATGTTCCAGAAGTTTCCAGTAAGACTGGCGTTGTTGTTGTTGTGAAGACCTGACACATTTTAGCAAGGTCACCTTAGATTCCAACACTTCAGGTCGTCTCTCTCTCTCTCTCTTTCTCTCTCTCTCGGGTTTTTTAATAGGACTGAGCTATGATCCACGGCCTTGACCAAAACTCGGTGTCTCTCGGGCCTGGCCAGTGCAGAGATGCTCCCTCGGTGTCAAGGACAACTATATGGTGACCTTCAGTGACCTTATACTTGGAGGGAACTTTATGGACAAGGGAACAGGGAAAAGGAGATTATAGCATCCATGGCTGCCCAATAAGCTGATTGCTCTTTCAACTGTGGATCCCAGGAGTAAAATCATGTCCCATCACCATTACAAAGCCAGCCAATAGTCCATTACCATCTCTATTAGAATGACACAGTAATAATGCCTAGAACATACCTCTTGCATCCAGCTATCGACCAAGTTATTGTTGCAGAGCTAATTTTATCCTTGTTCAGTTTAACCGTCTAAATCCCAAATACGGATATAACACATTGTAACGAACCATGGTTAAATATATTATTATGTTGGGTACACGTGTGTGCACTATAAACGATAAAACAGATCGTGGTTGTATACACTGAGCCTATGCATGTGTGTGTGCATACGGTGATCCATGGAGATATTGCGTCATCGAACGTGTCTGAGATACTCTCTACACATTTTGTGCAGAATGGTGTAGATCTCGTGTGTGCGTATTACTATTACGTAATGATGTATACTACGTCACGATTTCATTTTTGTTTGTAACGGATGTGACTCGGAGAGAATACTGTAGCAGCAACTTGAAGCTTTGAGAAAATTCTAGACGGGCCAGCATCTATATAAAGGCTCGAGCATGGCAATAACAAAGTAGAGTGCAGAGAGAGTTGTGTGCATCGGAATTAGACGGCTGCCCTGAAGTGTGTATTACTATCAAGTACCTGCAATAAATTCTGTATTATTACGAGGGTGGAGATTCCTGTCGTTATTTCTTCATTATTGTGTGCGTCTCATCTGTATCCACCGCCTGATCACCACTTACAACGTCACGTCTAACACCCATTCAACATCAACAGCCAGAAAGTTCGTGACAGTCCAAACTAAAGAGTTTCAACTTAAATGCAAACTGCAGTTGCTAGCAAAGCCCCACAGTACGTAGACGTCTACACCACACAGTTCTACTTGCAGACTAGAATGCATGCAACAATGTGTGACATACCCTTATATTCAGTGGTACATTCTATCTTTCAAAAGAATCACTAAAAAGGGGTATGTTCTGTTTAACGCCTTTCATCCTCCTCTGAGGTGGTTATCTTGGTGTGACATGTTAGGACAGATTTTGTTAATTTGATAGTGCTGAAATTATTATGTTTTTTAAAGTTATATTTTCAATGTGATAACCTTTAAACATCCTCGGTCTTCTTCCCGCTAGTCACAATTCAACATGCATGTATTATGTACTATAACTATAGATGTACGTCCCTGGTGTCACCCTGTCTGCGGGGAAGGGACAAAACTGTCCCCGAAAAATCAAGGAGAAAAATATTTTGATAAACCGACAATTTGAAATTAAATTCATCGTTTTGTTGCTGTTTAGCTATAATTTACATTGTGGTTCTGACAGATCTATCAGCTCGCAGTATAGTATAAATTCATGTGTTGGTCCCTTTTGCAAATTCGTACAGTTTCTTCCTTGATCAGAAAACTACCCAGATCCCAGATTCTGCTTGGGCCGACTAATCAAAAGATTGAATAACATTGTCAACGCTCTCTGTACACGTCAAAACAACGTGCTCGATATATACATGTGTATTTAACAATCCCATGTGTCCACATTGGGTAATGATTCGGTCAATCTCTGAGTACATGTGTTCTCTCTTCCCTTGCCCGTATCTTATGCCATGATTTACTGAACTTTGGGATTGAAAGAGAGAAAGAGACAGGGAGAACGACATAAAAGGCAGAAGGTGGGAGACAGAGAGGTCATTGGTGGATTATATGTTTACGTAGACAGATAGATAGATAGATAGATAGATAGATAGATAGATAGATAGATAGATAGATAGAAACAGACAGACAGATAGATAGACAGACAGAAACAGATAGATAGATAGATAGATAGATAGATAGATAGATAGATAGATAGATAGATAGATAGATTAATCATATTCAGTCCCGAACGTTTTGACGATATCATGCTATAATTATGACTCATTCACAAGCCACCACAATGTTAGACAAAGCACTCTCATAGAGTGACATGTAAACTACGTGTATAATCCTTGTTCGGAACAGATTCTTTTTTTCTTCCATTGCTGTGTTACGTATTGGATTCTGTTACTCTAGCGAAGGCGAGTGGCCTGGTTTATTGGTAGATGTTACCAGTCGTAGAAAATGCAGGCTTTTGTTGAGCCAAACATTATTGCTTAGGGTTATTATTGAAAAACCAAATGTAGTTTTAAATAAATATAACAATAGTAATAATACCTCTGTAACCCTCATCACCATATTAGTGTACAGGTTCTTAGTGATCTACACTTTACAATTACTTTGATAGACCCGATGGAGACACGTATAGGCTTTCTCAGCTTCCCCAAATTCATACAAGGCAGCTGCCTATTAGGCGCCTTGAATCTTATCAATAGTTCATATTCGACTAACCAAAAACCTGGAACTCCCAGACGTGTTTGTACCCCCTGCTAAAAAAAAAAAAAAAATACACACTGATGTCTGTTATGGCTCCACCACGAGATCCTAGAAACGTTTTTATGTGTTTTTCTGTGTCAATGGTAGTGAACAATTTGGAATGTTTGTACCCCTAAATTAACATTAGACGGAGATTTTTAGCCATTCGCTTGGTCGAAACAAATCTATTTAACTACATCATTGACTGTCCCTTGTCCTGTTACCATTTTAAAAAGGGCCATGTCAGAAAATGCGTGTAAATTAATGGCCTTTCCCAAGGACAAAATGTCCCGACCTGCTAGGAGTCGAACGTGGAACTTTAGACAGACAAGGAGATCAATTTATTGTTCTCACAAGGTCTCCGGAAAAACCCAGCCAAGAAGTTAATCAGACGTTTTCCTATATCATTAAATCCTTAACATTACTCACTACTATTGTCATTTGGAGGAAATCCAATCCCCTAGCCAAAGTGCATCTGTGTCTGTGTCTAACTCTCGCACAGCAACCGCAAATTGTCATGTTGAGACCTCCCAAGACGCAAAATAGCGCAGCGAAGGCGGGTATAACAATATATTTATATAATGCATAATTATAAAGCATACATAATTATAAAACGGGAGCTGACACGCTAGCTGGTCAGACCCAGACGCACTGCAGCCCGCGGCAATGGATTGAGTTTGGCCTATAACATTAGACAGCTGCAATGCGAGAGTTAGACACTGATCCAGACTGGGACTCAGGCCTAAGTCCATTCGGCTCATAACGAAAAGCTCTAGTCATGAATTTTCCTCCCCACCCTAACAGGCTTGCAACCAGGAAGTGAAGCAAACTTACGTCAGAGGCAAGGCCAATGACGTGGGATCGATGGGGTTTCCCAAGGTATTGGTGAACCCTATTGGAGTGGAAGACAGAAACGTCCAAAGCTGAATAACCAGCGGAACAATAATATTATAGAAGGAAGAGATTGTAGAACACGTACAAGAAAGAATGAGGAAAGAAAGTAAGCGCAGGAGTAAAAGAGGAAGGGGGAGGGGGGACATCTTGCCATGCTATAGGGAATGAAAAAGAAAAGAACTGAAAGGATGAAGGACTAAAAGAAAGAAAATAGAAAGAAGGAGAACGATAAAAAGAGATATAGAAAAGGTGGAAAGGGAGACTGGAAGAAGGAAAGAAAGAGAATTGAAAGAAAGAAAGAAAGAGAGAAAAAAGAGAGAATGAAGAAGGGAAAATAATAGAAACAGATAAAGAAGGGAAGAATAGAGGAAAGAGAGAAAGAAAGAAAGAAAGAAAGAAAGAAAGAAACAATGAAATAAACAACGACAGAAAGACAAGAGAAAAAGAAAGAAAAGAAAGAATAAAGAAATATAATAAGACAACAATAGGCAAAACATGTGAAAATGTAAATGAGTGAATAAAGCAAAAAGGAAGGATAGAAAAAGAAAAAGAAATATACTCAGAAAAAATACTACTCAGGTGTTCTTTTCTGTCATTCAGTCAAAAGTTGTGACTATAGCACTTCCCTCTTTTCCTTAACCCCTAACCTCGTTTGTTCCCATCCCTGGGATACCCCGTCGATTGATAAACTCGCGTCTTTAAGGAGGCGACCCAGTTATCTCAAGGTCACCGAGACCTAACCTCAGGTCACCCTCCTGGCCTGCATTCTTCCTGTCCACCATCAGTGGTCAGACATCACGTGACCCCTCTTTTTTCTTCTCTCCCACCCACTCCCTCCCTCTCTCCATCATCCCTTCCCTCCTTCCGGGAAGGACAGACCGTGACAGAAGCGTTAACTTTAACCCTTGACGCCCAGCCTTCACCCTTAACCCTTCACTTAATAAACGATTATCTGCGGGAAGGTCTGGGATGGGCGGTAATGTGAAACGGACAGCGGGTGGGCAAAGAGAAGGGAGATTTAATGCTAAATTTATTGTTCAAGTATAACTGTGTGAGTCTAAAAGGCGGGTTAGTTGATGATTATGAGGTCATACAGGGAGTAATAAAGCTGATTATATTTCTGTGCAGAACTTGTAAATGTAACCATAATTTTGAGTTCGGGCTGGAAATTAAAAGTCTTAATTATCTACTTCCGTCAAAATTAAACGGCAAAAACGTCGCGTTACATAAATTACCATGAATGACAAACTGATTTACCAAACAATTGACTGAGTCTCTAACTGGCTAATTAACTAACTAATGGAATGGCAGAATTAATGACTGAAGAGAAAAAGGTTTTCTTTCATAACTAACTAACTAACTAACTAACTAACTAACTAACTAACTAACTAACTAACTAACTAACTAACTAACTAACTAA
>JBCAUA010099143.1:0-10299 GCA_038406235.1 Peronia verruculata
CAAGTCTGTTGTATTCTGTCCTTGCTATAGCTCTCAATTAAAAAAAAAAAAAAAAAAGAAAAAGGAATCAGTTTAATAAAGAAAAGATTTACCAGATCAGAATAGTGACAAACTCCTTGCGTAGTAAAGGACGCCAAGCATAGCAAAATAGCAACGCCTCTAGTGCCAATGCGTCCAGTGTTGGCACGCGAGACATAGGGTGTTTTGTTAAGGCAACATCATGAGTCCGCACTCCAGTATAAATAGTATAAGCTTCCTGGCCTGGATGGTGTGTTCACTTGATCATGGTGAATGTTTCGTACGTGACAAGAATAAACAGCGGGGTGTGAGAGGGTCTGAAGGAAACAGCAGAGGAAACAAAAAAATGTTTCATTGGGAAATAGAACAAAATAAAAGTGTTTCATTTCCGCAATAAGAGAGAGAGAGAGAAAAAAAAAAAGGTTCGACAATGACACATCAGTCCTCTCAAGCGGAAGTTTAAAACAAAACAAAAACTGCTTTGATGAATAGGCCACAAAATGAAATTTGAAACTGGATGGAATCTAGAAAGAAACGATGACATAGATGGACAGATAGAGCGAAAAACATGGACGAGCAAGTGCAAGAATTGCAGGCTGGTTAACTGTCTGACTGAGTACAGATAGATAGATAAACTATGCTCATTGTTCCTGAATATTGTGAAAATGTTTCATCACCTTCCTCTTTTTCTTTTCCTCCTCCCTCTTGTTGTTCTTGTTATTGTTTTTCTTCTTCTTTTGTATGGAATGAGGAGTGGGAGGGGGGAGGGAGGTGGAAGCGAACTGACATGTGTATGTTTGTATGTGTGTTTGTGTGTATGAGGGAGAGAGATGGGGAAAAAAAGGAGAGAAAAATGAGCCTAGATTTATAGAGTGAGATGGAAGAATGGCGAGAAAAAGATGGGTGGGAGAAAGGGGTTGTGTGTGTGTGGAGTGGGGGGTGGGGGTGGGGTTGTGGGTGTGTGTGAGAAAAAAGGAACCATCTGTATTGCACATTCACATTTTTTACAGGGGTTTTGGGAAACAGATGGTGTATTGCCCAGCACCGACACTCGACACGCCTTTTTTGCAACAATCCGGGTCATTCTGTTGTCACTCGGCCTGATGCTGCGATTTGCAGAAAGTAGAACAACGGTTTGCAGCAGGAACTCGAACAATTTGGATTAAACACCTTTGTTTTTTCATCACTCTTTAATCATTTCCCCACCTATTCACAGTATATATAACTTTTCACAGTATTTAAAATATAGGCCATTGTAACATGTTATTCTCCCCGAAAATTGCATCGTAGTTCGCTATGTGCGAAAGCACAGATTCCATAACTATTTCGATTTTCTATCAGTAGAAGGTTTGAGGGGAAAAGGTCTTTCGACAGAATAAGAATTGTTACAGCCCACAGCATGAGTTTCACACATACACAGCCGCCCACTCACTGAAAATGCATTAGGCAGGGGGAACGATACGTTTTTTTTTTTTTTTTGCTTTGTTTCTGTTAGCCTTTGCACTCCTATCTCCCGGGGGGACATCAAAATGAGTCGGGTGTTGAGTTTCGACAGATGTCAGAGCCAGAAACATGCGACTCCACTCATTTGTATATCATGTGGTGCGCAGACCTTTCTAGTAAGCCTCTGTAGTGGGCAAGCATAGGACGTTCTTTACATATGTAGTTGGAATGGCGGTTGTGAATTCTTTTACTGACTTTGTTCCTGAGGAAGTGACCTCGACTTATTTATCAATGGGAAATCTGTCACATGTAATGTTTAGATTTATTGTTTGTTCTGTTCCCCCGTCTTTGTCAGTGATTTTTGTGTTTAAGTTTTATTTTTTAGTTTACCCTCTTTCTTCATCAAAACATATATCTTGGAAAGCACTCAGCGATCTCTTCAGGAAGCTGCATGTTTACTTATAATCCGTCTTTTGTTAGCTTCGCTGTACAATCTTTGATTATCCATATCTGTATATACATCGCCCATACAGTATCGTACTTAATGTCTACTTGGGTCAGTGCTTGTGGCATGTAGACGTACATTACCGAGCTAGGCACAAAATAACCGTCATCGTGCTGATGTACCGTTAAATCCCAACACAAACTAAAAACCAAAACTAAACATTTCTCCAGTAATGCAAGGCAATCACAGTGATTTGCTGTTGCCCAAAAAGATTGCATTCAAGCTTCCCGTCCAATCTGAAGTTTGTGCCAACGGTACGAATGAGCAGTTTGAGAGTTACATCGCTACCGCTCATCGATTCAAGCGGTCTGCATTCACTTGAGCGTATGTCTCGATATTGGCCAATTTCACTATGACTAAACTCGGCGGCCTTTGAAAATTAACCTTTTCACTGCTCGAGCAGATACATGCTCATTCGTTTCAATTAAAAACCCGTAACTGTTTGCCAGCTGCTCAAGGCTAAACATCTTTTTTTTTTTTTTTACCAACAGTATCTTTGTTTACCTTGATAAAATGTCTAGTAGCCAAATCTAAATATTGGACAGGTGTCTAAAAATCATGTTTGTTGTGGTCTTGACAGTCAAGGGACTAAAAACTCATCATTTAAGTGAAAAAATACCACCATAAAACAAGTGTCGGCCAAAATTTTCGATTGGGTATCATATCTAGCCTTTGTTAGTATCATGACTGCCGTTTTACTTTTTCATCGTTTTTTTTTTTTTTAATGTTGCATTAGAGGAGAACAAAGTGAGCACAGATGTATTATTATCAATCACCAGGCTCTTTTTTTTTAACCCCGCTCCCGGATGATAATCATGCGTAATCTCGCTGTAGTCAGATTGAATTCGTGAGATATGGTGTATTGCGGGAATTAGGTTTGTGTGTAATATCTGTAAATCTTTATGCTGTTTTCTGAGTCTTCTTTGCTTTTTTTTTTTTCCCAAGGGCTGCGTTCGAGAGGGGAGGGGTGCGTCCTGAAATAACCCCCCCCCCCAATATATATATATATATATTAAAAGAAAAAAATGCGATATCAGGTTTTTGTTTTCTCCTGAAATTTCTGCCCATGATTTTTTAAAAATTAAAAGTGGTATTAAAAAAAAAAAAAGTGGATATGTCTTATAGTCATGTTCGAGAAGCCAAACTCCTTCAAAATGGTAGCGCTGCCATTGCAACTGTTCCAGAAATCAATCTTTTTTCACCTGATTTGAACATGCCAAATACGATAGAAAAGATTAAAATAATCTATATGTAATAATAAAATGAAAAAAAAAAAAAAAATCACCTTCAGGACGCGCATCCCCTATCCCTATAGGAATACCAACGCAATTTTAAAATTATCGTGGTCAAGAACCCCGCGCCTTATGTGGACACCAAGTATTATGGCCCAGAACAAAACAGGGCCAAAATAACAATAATATTAATGATAATGATAACAACAGTAATAATAACAATAAATATCACAAAATAAATAAAAACATAAATACAATAATAAAACAAAATACTGCAGTGCCGCTCACCCCGCCGACAGAAGTTGATGTTGAACTCAACAAAGCTTGTAATATTCAGAGATAAATTGCAGTGTTTGACGTAGTCCGATTTCAGTTTGTGAGATAAAAAAAGATGAATTGACTTGCGATTTTAGATATTTCCTACCTGTTTTGTCACTGTATATCTCAACACTGCCCAATAGTTTTGACCCGTATCTTGTCATTTTGGACGGTGTAAAGCGACCTGAGAGAACCTGAGAGTTGTTGCGGGGTCAGGTTTCGAGATATAGGACAAAAAGGGTACAATATGAACGTGACGTCTGGTCGAAAATTGAATTCTTGGCATCAGGGCAATCTTAAACCATTTCCTCACATTGTGTTTAAAGGACATAGTGATCTAAGCTTCTTTAAGATTTCAAAACGTTTAATTTCTGACTCTTTAGAGTTGCATTTGCCCCCCCCCCCCCCTTGTGGTACTTTGCGGAGCCTTTTCTGTATATTTTACGGCAATAGAACCCTAGTTTGCTGGATAACGTTTTTTTGTTTTGTTTTTGTTTTCTTTTCTTTTTTTCAATGACAGGATCCCACAATGTCTCTTGTTTGAAGCGATATGGATAAAGTTCATGCAAGTTCAGTAAGATACAAAATGACCATCAGATTTAGATTTACTGTTTGACGTAGCTGATAACATGATGGGTTCAGTAAGATATAAGATGATAATCAGATTTAGACTGACAATTTGACGTACGACGAACAACAACCACATTCGTGGAGTGATTCAGATAACAGCACTTAACTGAGTGGCATGAATCTCCATGTATCTAGCATTCGGGACCCCTCAACATACAACAGTTCCATTCTCTTTGTCATACATTTCCTCTCGGAACCGTTTTCCTAATTCATCCCCTCCCTTCATTTCTTCCTTTTTTCTCTCACTCACTCACTCACCACTCACTCACTCACTCACTCACTCACTCATTCACCAAACGATCCAGTCACTCACTCTCTCACTCACTTCCGCCAGGAATGATCCGGCAGATAAGTGGCCGCCAACCGATCATGTACTATTAATTAACAATATCCGGTAAGGAGAGTCAGACCTAACCAAAAAAGAGAGGTTCGGTGCATGTAGAGAAGAGTAGAGAGAAGAGTGGTGAAACAGGAAATGCTCCAACATAACAGCTCGATTATGGAGCTGGCTTTGATCTGGAGTGCACAACGCTGCAGCTCTCGACTCAACGTGTTGCCATCAAGGATATGATTTACTGGCACTACTCATACTTTTCAGCTCCTCCTCCCATAGGTTTATTATAAATAATTAGTTTTAGTACATCTGTGTCTTCTTCTCCTCGCCCCCCCCCCTTTCCCCCACTGTGAGAATGATGGAAGGAAGAGATGGAAGGGAGAGGAGTACGGAGGAGCCGGGTTCGAGGAAATCGAGGAAGAAGAAGCGAAAGAGGAAAGAGAGAGAGAGAGAGAGATAGAGAGAAAGAGATAGAGAGAGAGAGAGAGAGAGAGCAACAGAGAAAGAGACCGTTGATACTTGACAACTGTACAGTTACAAGTCAACAGTGTAATAAAAAAAATATATATATATATCTGGGCCTAGTATTGCAA
This sequence comes from Peronia verruculata, assembly GCA_038406235.1. NCBI lineage: Eukaryota > Metazoa > Mollusca > Gastropoda > Systellommatophora > Onchidiidae > Peronia > Peronia verruculata. Next base: position 5,074 of record JBCAUA010099143.1, read on the forward strand.
TGAGGAAGCACAGGCAAATAAAAAACTTGCACCACATAGTAAAGGCGAAACAATTTTGTATTGGCTAGCACATAGGAGCGATACATTACATAACTAGCTGGATTCAATACCCTTCTTACGCACGGACAGAGAGAAAGAGATTCATCAAGAGGCCCAAATAGACTTCAGGTATAGCTGGGCCAATAGGCCCAAATAGACGGCGCAAAGAAAAAAGAAAAAAAAAAAACTCACAGATCTTAGCCCATTTATACAGCGATATCTTTCGGGTTAAAATAGATTTAACGAACATAATAGCTGATGTTCCTCCAATACACGTACTGGATTGTCCCCCAGAACCATAAGGTTGAAATGTACTCGGAGTGAGGTAGAAGGAGTGGGAGACAAAGACAGACAAACAAACAGACAAACACAGACCGATAGACAGAGAAACAAACAGGCAGATGAGGCAGGTAGACAGAGAGATAGAGACAGACCGTAAAAAGATACTCGGTCAGACGGACTGATAGACAGACAGACAGACAGACAGACTGACAGGCAGACAGATAGACAGACAGACAGACAGACGAAAGACAGACAGAAAAAATAGATGAAGGAAAAAAAACACACACACACATAAATATAACCTCTAACAGACCTCAATAGCTGCGATCGACATTGAAATTAAATGTCGCCATTAAAATGTTGGTTTTGACCTAGTGGCTAAATATAACACTTGCGTTATAACAAGTTTCCGCTCTTCTCAACAGGGCAGCTTGACATAGCGCCCACTCGCACCCATCTCAGTGAGCTTATCGGCCTGCTGGGAGATAACCTGGGTCGACTTGCACGCTATTGGGACGGGGGTGGCATAGGGCTAAAGGTAGGGATGGGGGGGGGGGTGAAGATGATATCAGTGATAATAATAATATCACACACACACACACTCACAACACTCACAACACACGCACACATACATACCCACACACGCATAACTCATACTACACACACACATATACGTCTTTCTCCATCTCAAATACACACGTACCATAACACCCTACCATATTCACAAACACACTCAAAAAACATCTGAACACTGTGAGAATCCTTCATAATTTTCCTTTCGCTCTGTAATACGTCTTTTAACAACCTAGTGGCGGTTATCTCGACAGGAATAAATGAATGAATGAATGAATAAATAAATGAATAAATAAATGAATAAATAAATAATAAATGAATGAAGAAACAAATGAATGAATGAATGAATAGATAAATGAATGAATGAATAAATGAATGAATAAATGATCAATGAATGAATGAATAATGAATGGATAAATAAATGAAGTTTTAAATGAATGAATGAATAAATGAATGAATGAATGAAAAGATTGATCAATGAATGAATGATTGAGGACTGAAACAAAAATCAAGAAACAAAACAAGAGAGAAACAAAAGAACGTAGAAAAAAAAGCCTATAAACAAACACCAGTGTCAGGAAAGACAGAGCATCCGGAGCATCTGGAAAGAAAGAGAGAAAAAGAAAGAAAAAGCAAAGGAAGAGAGAGAGAGAAAGAAAGAGAAAAAGACAGACAGAAAGAAAGAAAGTAAGAACGCAACAAAGAAAGAAAATAGACAAAGAAACAAAGAAAGGAGTAAAAAAGAAAGAAAGAAAGAAAGAAAAGAGACTAAGAAAGAAAGAAAGAAAGAAAGAAAGAAAGAAAGAAAGAAAGAAAGAAAAGATAAGAAAGAGAAAGAAAGAAAGAAAGAAAGAAAGAAAAAAAGAAAGAAAGAAAGAAAGAAAGAAAGAAAGAAAGAAAGAAAGAAAGAAAGAAAGAAAGAAAGAAGATACAATAGTCGGGTAAGGACTTACGGGCCATCCTGTACTTGTGCCGGTACTAAATTTAAAACTGTGTTGGCAACATCTAAAACTACAGACTCACCGATGTGGCCGCCTACCCCCTCTGTATTGTGAAAGTGCGGATTCCTAGTACTTACAGTACCAAAGTTTGTTGCCCATCAACAGACAAATGTCAGAGTTATTTACCCAGTGGAGGGACATCAGTCAAGACAATGACCAAATATTTGCTAGCAGTCTCAGAACTCGACACAGAAAATGTCAATGGAGTTACACAAGACAAGCATGCACACGGATGCATACATGTACAATACAGATAGATTCCAACAGGAACTCGGGGTTTATAAGTAGGTTCTCTGGTCCCACCTGCAGGCGGTGTAATCCCGTCACCAATGGGGTGTCTCACATGGAGTGCCATCCTCGACATTCCAAGGGAGACATTTCGTCTCTCTCTCTCTCTCCTTGCTCCTGTCGTCTGTCCCGCTTTCTTTCTTTCTTTCTGTTCCGTATGTCTGTTTCTTACCGTGTTTGACACAATAATTATAGCCATAATCGTGCTGGTGTGTCGTTAAACCCCAACACAAAACAAACAAACAGAGAGAGAGAGAGAGAGAGAATAATGTATATGAAACAAAGCTTTTGGCACCACAGAAAACACGAACAGAAGCATTACTACAGCGTATGCACACACACACTCACGCACACATGCACACATACACACACACACACACATACACAAAGAAAAAGAGAGAGAGAGAGAGAGAGAGAGGGGGGGGGGTCCATAGTGCTGATGTAAACACTGAGGCAAATTTTAATACTTTACACCTGGAGAGATTTCTAGAATGTGGATTTTCTCAGAAAGGCCCCCAGTTTGACCTTCCTTTGGTTTCCACGAATATTCTGTTAATTCTTTCGTCATCTAAATGTGTGTGGCAGAAAAGTGTATAGCCCGGAAAAACAAAATATTAAAAGACGCGTAGTTGCAATCTGAGAAAACGTAAAAATAGGGGCGGGGGCGGGGGGGGGGGCGGGGCGAGCTGTGAGATAGAAAACAGAAGAAGTGAAAAGAACAGGAAGAAACACAGAGGAAGGAAAGGAAAGAAGAATCAAAAAAGAAGTAAGAAAAGAAAAAAAAAAAGAAGGAGAAGAAAAAAAATACAACAAGAATAAAGAAGTAGAAAAAAATCAATGAAAAGAAGAAAAATAGAAGAAAACTAAAAAAGAAATAGAAGAAGAACAATTTCCAAAAGAAAATTCAAAGAAGTAGAAGAAAAAGAAGCAAAAGAGAAAGAAAAGGAAGAACCCGAATTAGACAAAAAAAAAAGAAGAAGAAGAAGAAGAAATAGAAGAAAAAAAAAGATGTAGAAGAAGAAAAGAGAAAAAGAAAAGAGTGTAAAAGAAAAATAGAAGCAGAAGAGAAGAAAAGAGGACAGATGCCGGTGTGAAGAATATAGTTCCCTTAAAACAACTCACCCTCAGCAGCCTACGTCATAGCTATTAACCACACGTACTAGCGGTTCTATTGCTAAACAATTCGCTGTGTTTGTTTTACCCGTCTGTTTGTGCATCGATATGTTTGTCTGTCCATCTCAGTTGGTTAGACGACCCACCCTTTTGTCTATCTATTCTGTCTGTCTAGCTCAATCAATATAATGACATGTAGGCCGAAAAAAAATGTATTTTCCTTGGCCTCTGTGTGCGTTCAGTTTTATTCGTACTGTGCATTTCTTAAGAATGCTATTGATACGCCCGGTCTCTTGTGGTGAATCAGTACACAAAACAAGCATGCACACGATGAGACACAAGTATTCTGGCCAAGTACAAAAAGAATCATGCTTTCTATTCACGTACTAACATGAGATTGCCTATTGGTTTCGCGGAAATACTTGAACCGATTGATTAAGTCCGGGAACTAAACGAACCCCCAATGGATAGAAAACCGACACATTAAAAAAATCCTATTCGATTTGCATATGTCAAGGATAAGAGGAGAGGAGGGCGGGGGCTAAGGAGGAAACAGAAGATGTGTAAAATGAATTCAGTGCAGTTTATGTTCGGGAAGTTAACACCTGGAGCGGCAAAAAGTAGCGGGAAGAAAAACAGAATGAATTCTTGGCAACTTATGGTGCTAGTTTGGTTGGAAAGAAAAACATTTAATGCTCGTTACAGACGATATTGGATGCATTCCAGATTTCACCAAAGACATATCTTAGCTCACTTCTCTGTTGCCCTATCTCCATTTCTCGCAATTTAAGAAAATTGTTGTCTTCTGTTTAGCGTTTTGTGTTTGTATGTTTGTTTGTTTGTTTGTCTGTTTGTTTGTCTTTTTTTTTTTTTTTTTTCATAGGAGATAGCACAAAATGATTTTCAAAAGCTATCTGTTTGGGTTAGTGATGGTGAAACAAAAGAAGATAAAAATACATTATATGGTAGATTTACTATTCCTCTTTCATATGACATTATTATATATATCTCCAAATAGCCCAGAGGTGGAGATAGAGCAACAAAGAACTGAGATCACGATATGATGAGCACGTGTGTTATCTTTTGTTTAAAGAAATACTTCACCGTGTCTTACGTTCTATCTTTTAACCCATATTCTGTATAAACATTGTAAGCGTAGTTGCTCACGGATTTGTCTAACAATGCTTACGGTTTCTGAAGACTCTCTCCATCAGTGCTTTATCAACAGCCAAAATAAGCTCGACGTGTGATGTTTTTATATTTTCCAGATAGACTAACTTTACCATAATAGAAACAATTAACTAAGGAACTGTCGACCCAGCGGCAAAGTTAAGCCCACTGCAGCCATGAAAATGCTCACAGCTCTTTTAAAGTAAACAAAAAAAAATAAAAAATACAGCCACGGCTTGCCACCCGCTAGATGATGAGAGCAATCAGCTAAAGACATACATATATTATACTTACTTACTGGTATGAGTTATAGTAATATGTCAGAGGCAACCGGGACCACTCCAGTATAGTGATTCTCAACGTTTATGCACTCGGGACCTCCTACCCAAAGACATGAAATCCACGGAACGCCTTAGGCATGAAAGTCACGAAACCCTGTACTATCGACAGCTTGATTTACATTCTTGTTATTGATGGAATGGGAAAGAAACTCTGAACCAAAAATACCCAACAAAACCAAATATGTCGGGGAAAATAAACATATTTAAATGATAAGTTGAAATTAATTCTATATCTCGCCACTTCTATCAAGGCTAAACGACTCCATGCGGCCTTCAATTCCTGTACCGCCTCGGTCTCAGACAGACAGACAGACAGACAGATAGGCAGACAGACAGACAGATAGGCAGACAGACAGACAGACAGACAGATAGATAGATAGATAGATAGATAGATAGATAGATAGATAGATAGATAGATA
>JBCAUA010099153.1:0-23873 GCA_038406235.1 Peronia verruculata
ACCATTTAATGACAAGTGATGACAAGGGGGGAGTAAGGGGGTGGTGGTTTAAAAAATCCTTGATTTTTGATGACATAATATGTGAACGGCCCTTATTAAAAACTCTCTTTTAGCGGGACTTACCTGGTTTTTCCAAATTATTCTTCTGGTTAACAAATCTTAGAGGTGTATTTTATTATTATAGCGTCGGGACAATAACTCATTTTTCACAAAAATGTGACTTATCTGTTTTTTTCCAGCAAGTTTCATATACATACATGTACTTGAATATATGTATTATAATACATGAATATGAAGGGGGACGCAGTGGCTCAAAGGGTATGGCCTCTGCTCATGGAGCAGCCAGGATCAATTCGCGGGTTCTGCATCAGAGGATGACAGGACACGAAGATTGAAAACCCTCATTTTTTCAGTGACTCAATGGTCCCTTGGCTTCCTGTGGGTAGGGGAGCCTGGCGTCTAGCCTTCTCAGATAAAGGATAAAGGCAAATATAATGTCAGAGGTCCCATGTGTACATTATGCACTTTGAAGAACCCTTGGCAGTTCAAAATTGATGGAAGAGTAGGCTGATTGCTGCTGTCCAGGCAAAATTTCCAAATTCCAAATTTCTGAGCAAAAATTGGCAGCTTCTAAAAGCCGAGATAATCCTATTTATTAGAACTGAAAGGCTTTAAAAAAAAAAAAAACACACATGAATATGATTCATAAAGGTAAGAGATAGAGGTAGATTTTAAGCACTGTCTATGATCTAGCATGACTGGATACATATCTAAGCCTACATTATGTAGGCTACATTACATGTAGCGTACATGTATGTTATGTACAATCACAATACAATAATGTGAGAGGGGAAAAGGCCAACAATGCTATATTATATAATATACTTAATGATCCGATTCAAATCTTCAGAAAACATCCCTTGTGCCATTGGTATTATTATACATATGTATATGAATTTGACCTTGGACTTATTTGATTTGCATTTATTTTGTATTATAGTTCCTTTTCTTAGACACTGAAAAAAACAGACAGCTAGCATTATATTAATATTATGCATAACATAAACAAATTGATTTCACTAGACAGTTTCGCTCCTAAAAGCTTTTTTTTTTGTAATTGAACATAATATTATTACAAGCCTGTCCAGTTTGACAATATCTATACAGCCGTATCAACCTCCCAAGTTCCTGCATACTAACTGCATATCGTCGGTGTCATGCTCTAACCAAGTAACTGGATTTCATTTTGTAAAACAATTTTTCTGGTGTCTTTGATTATACCAAATGCTATTCTGTGTTCTAATGACAATTTAATTTTGAAAATCTATGTTGGTTTCTGGCTATCCTCGGCTAAAAAAAAAAAATTCAAATTTTTCCAGTTACGCGGTTAGAGCATGATGCCGACGATATGTAAAGAAATATAATTATCAATAGTGTTCTTGTAAAAAAAAAAGAAAATAAAACAAAGAAGAAGAACAACAACAACAAAAAAAAAAACAAAACAAGATCATTTTAGTTCCCTTGTTTAATTTGGTAAAACAAAAAAACATACACAATGCATTCAACAATATTAAAAAAAAAGTTACAAAAAAATATTTAAAATAAAAAAAGAGCATTTTATCTGCTATCTGATACATACGGTATAATCTATAAATCATTCCGAGGATAATGCCACGACATTATAGTATTGTCAGTTGTGCTCACAGACACACTCATTGGGAAAGCACTCTGGAGAAAAACATACAACAAACAGCAAAAAACCATATCCTGTCATGGAACCAATCCGTGCATGCTTTGATGACATGTACTTCCTTGTCCCAGTGCCATATCAAATGCGCATAAAGAAACCAGAGTGATTGAAATAAAGTGTTTGTCCGACTGGGATGGGGGATCAGTGGGTCCGATATCAAATGTTCAAAAGTGTATAAACTAGAATTGCATGTACAGGTGTTCATGAAGAGAGAAATGAGTGGACACTTAGCTGAAAAAATCATTTTGCCCAGACTACTGTGACCAGGTAGTCAAATAGACTCAATGACGGTCTATTGTGGCCAGGCTTTCCTTTTCAAAATTTAATTGCATTACTTATGTGTATGAAACAGTTACACATGTACATGTACAATGTAGCTATAATATTCAGAACACCTGGTACTAAAAGACCACTGGGACTATTCAGAGTAATCTGGTCACCTGGTAGCAACAGATTATAGAGCATTGGGACTATTCTGACCATAATCCTACGCCCAGGGCAAATGAGTCGAAAGTCCTGCCAGGCGATTTCGAGCTACAGGTGTTTCTAACTACATGTATTTTCTGACTCAGATATCAAATTTATTCTGCAGAAATGGATGAAATTTTGTTATGTCGAAAACAAATAAAAAAAAAACATTGGTATCTCAGTCGGAAAGTACTTAAAAAAAAAGACAATAACTTGAACTTTCCTGGCACGACTTCTAACTCATTTGCCCTGGATGCGAGACAAATATGTAATACATAATATGTCAACAATCTTTAGAACTGTAAATAATTATCTCCCCCGATGCGAAGACATTCTAAACCTGTCTTTGATCTGTTTATGTTCCATGTATTTGGCTCTAGACTATCAAGTCTGTTGGACGGACAGAAACAACTGAAACTGAAAAACCTGGAAACAACAAGAAAAGTTCCAATCACTAACAAATGAAAAAAAGTCAAGATAGTGTGTGCTATGGAGCCAAGAAAGTGATACTGAGAGAAGACCATTTTATCAAGACAAAAAAGAAGCAAACAAGAAAAAATGAAGACAGATAACCCACATCTCCAGCAATTTCACTGAATTCAGCAGCATGAGATTCCATGAAGTCAGCAAAGGTTTGCGAAGACTAAAGTAAATGGAGGAGAATTATCCTGTCAGTGAAACTGACGGCGGGGACTGATGCTGCATCTGGTAATGTTAACACTATTAACAGATACATGTAACAAACAAATAAGCTCATAAATTTTTCATTCTCTATGTGAAGACAGTGTGTTTTTCATTGGCCTTTCTTGAAGCTTTAGAACAAATTATATATTAAATATTTATACCATATATATATATATATATATATATATATATATATATATATATATATACACACACAACATACATACATACAAACATATATATGCTCAATCAGTAAACGGTCAGCAAACAATCATCCACTCTATACGGTACTTCCATTCTTGACACCAATAATCTGATCAATCTTGAACATGCGGAACCTGGTTGAATCAGTTGGCTATCAAAGGGGTTTTGTGGAAAAAAAAAAAAAAAATCAGGTTACGACAATGAAAGCACACACTACTTTGCTCATGAATATCTTGAAATCATTGATAATTAATTCATCTTTTCACCGAAGTAAGGTAAATACATGTATCTTGTATACCATTTCCCTTTGCACTAATAAACTATAATTTCATCAAATATGATAATTTAACATCATATTGAGCTCATCCACTTGCATAACAAATAATGTGAATAATTCCCTAGAACGTCTTTGACCAATATACATGTATATGTAATATCTGCACATGAAGGGTTTCCAGGCAAAATGCAACAAACACCACTTCTGAAAATTTTGATTCCAATACTGGGAATTGTGATAGTGCTATGTGGTAAGGATTTTCCTTTTTACAAAACGCGGCTTATCCTTCCCGAAACTTCTAGTTCTTAGTTCTAGAAAATTCTAGATAAATTACTACTACAAGAGAACAAATTGTCATTTTTCTCTAAACGGTGATTTTGGGTATGTCTCATTTTGCCCCGAAACCCTTCACATGTAAATATATACAAATCCCTGTGTGAATGACAGCAACAATATCTGAGACAACCAAGAAACTGTAGCTTACTTACAGGTCTCTGAACCAGTGTTTATGTTGCATTTATTTCATCGCACACCTTATTTACAGAAAAAGTACAAAGAGACTCTTTCTTCCAAACTCCATATTCACTGTATGTACAATGCCACCTTTTACATTATTATCTTTCTAAATAACATCTCATTTCACAATATTGCACAAATTCATACATGAAATTCTTCTCACTCAGCATTAGGTGATAAGGAAAAATAAAAAAAAAATAACTGAAAAAAACATACACATTGTCACCGACACAAAAAAAACATTTCCAACCTCTGAGCATTTCTACAAGGAAAAGCTAGAGAGCTATATGAGATACATGTATTCAAAAGTTTGCCTGTATAGTGCAGGACAAATACAAACCTAAAAATAGAGTCTTGGACTAATTGAATCACTGGTATGGAGGATTTGTTCTTGGAATTTTCAAATAAAAAGTGAATAAACTTATCCATTAAAATGGATCTGACAGGAAGTATATCTACTATTTTAATTATATAAGAACATGAAGAACGATGTTTCTTTCTTGTGACATCAACACTATAATGTTATATACATAATGTACACGTATATCAACAATATGGCAGTTATCAATTGAAAACAGTGATACTTAGTTGAACTTGGAAGCTAAAGTAGGAGTAAATAAATAAATCAAATGGACAACAGTGTATCATTATCATGTTGCGGAGGAGGGGATAAAGAAAGGGGGAAAAAAAAAAAAAAATAAGACGACTGACACAAAAAAGAATGGGTGCTCACAAGTTCATATTTTCAGTGAAAAAGTGAGAAGGGCATGATACATTGACTTCTGTCTAATATACATGTACTTCCTTACATTAATATTCATTTATTTATCATGTTTACATATGTACAATATTTTGCAAGTCAGAACTACCAACAATTCAATACAGTGGTCTCCGCCTAAGAGCCCGGTCATCTTAAGAACCCACCGCTGCTGTGAAACCAAATTTTTTCTCTATACATATTTCACCCTTCTAAGAACGCGCTTCCAAATAAAAAAAATCTACCTAAGAGCCTGGTGTCAGGCCAAGACGTGAGTACTTAGGGTGTAGTTTCACATCACATTGTCCATTTGAGAGAAATGCATAGGGCTAGATGTGCGGTAAAATGCAGATGGAGGTGGCGAGTATAGGCAGACAACGGAAAGGAAGTGGTGGTTGATGTATCACTGCATAATCAGGCCACATTGTGGACTAACCCGTAAGCATTTCTTTGTTTGACAAAAAGTGGGACAGCACTTGTAATTGACTCCGTGGATAAGGTGGGAGTAAATTTAGCCTCCTGACAGATCAGTTGTTTTGCGAGTTCGGTTGGTCTGTAAACACTTGAGTCACTTTTGCAATTCTCCATAGGGTAGTATAGCAATATCATGTTTTCAACAATGACACCATCATGTGAAAACTCACTCAACGTTTACGCTGAGCAGCACTGAAGTAATTATGCGCTAAAAAGATCAGAAATTGTTAGCTCTAATTATAACATATAGATAGGGAAGAAGGCTGTTGGAGACCACTGTATAAATGTCTCCTGAAACTTTTTTCTTTCTTTTTCTTTTTTTAACTACATGTACATGTAACACACTTACTGAAAAATAATAAAGTATAAGAGTGACCTAACCCTAGAAAAATATTACTTACTGCATCCAATCCTGAAATGAAATTGAAATTATTTATGCCTAAACTAGTGTCATGTTGCCCATATTGGAATCTCTGTCAAAAACAATCAATAATACAAGCTGTTACTCCTGACAGGATACAATCGAGATGCAACATGATCAAATCAGACTCTCTTCAAATTTTGAGCATATGGAGTGACTGGTATTACAGCAGTGGAAGGTTATTCATTTCCCTGTCTGTGCATGAAAAAAAATTTGTTTTAACTTGGGTAGAAGTCGAGATAATGGCAGTTAAAGATGACAGGGTGACCTGTTGCTTCTGCTGTGCTTAGTGAGAAGATGGTCATTCACTTTCGTCAATCCTTATTAATAGTAACACTTGGCCATGCCGCTAAATTACAATTTTTGGACTTTACTCTATTTCAGCAAATTTAACTCTGAAATGTATTTTCAGACTGATGTAAAAGGATTCTGTGAAGAAAAAAAAATTGCGTTAAAAATTCATTCACTGTTGAAAAACGTAATTTCTCCGGTTGCTTCGGTCAGATGAATGCCTGATTTCATTGTGTTGCGTCTAAATTTATCATTTGGTCATTTGATTTCTACTGGGAGGTGGGTCACCCAGACTCAAATCATTTGGCCAAAAATATTGCTGTGTTATCTATCAAAGTAAATATATATATGAAAAATAATAAAGTATAAGAGTGACCTAACCCTACAAAAATATCACTTACTGCATCCAATCCTGAAATGAAATTGAAATTATTTATGCCTAAACTAGTGTCATGTTGACCATATTGGAATCTCTGTCAAAAACAATCAATAATACAAGCTGTTACTCCTGACGGGATACAATCGAGATGCAACATGATCAAATCAGACTCTCTTCGAACTGTAAATAAACACATTGCTGTTTATCACACATGCTGCAAAATCCTGCCCTAAGTAACTGAACATTTCTTACAAAAATATCAGAGACTTGTTCTTTGCACACCTGTCAATAGTAAGAGTCTACAATCTTGTGCTGTTGGCTAACAATGAATGGTACAGCTGCAAACAAGCCCTGTCCATGACCTAATACTAATGGGAATTCATAGAATCTTTGGAAGAAATATATATCTTATCTAGAGGTGTTCACAAAATCAGACACACCAATGAACTCAAACAGTGGGTGTACTGTGGCTGAGAAGTTGGGCATCCATCTCTTGATACAAACATATGTTCAGATCCTACTCAGGAGATGGGCAAGGTTTCGCTTGTTTTTTTATCTAATAACTTGACAGCTCCTTGGGTTTCTTGGAAATCTGAGCCAGAACTTGGATGTCTAGTCTTCTTGAAGAAGAGAGAACCCACATGGGATTCACATCAAAGAATTCTTGGCAGTTCAAAACTGAATGAAAAGTAAATGGAAATGCTGTTTGGGCAAGTTTAGCAAATTCCATATTTATAAAAAAAAAAAAATTCTTATCAAACTGGGCACATACTCAAAGTTGAGATAATCTTACTTTCTCTGAGTTGAATGGCTGCATACATAATTTACCCCCCCCAAAAAAATTGCCACTATCTCAGGACTGATCTAACAATACAATATATGACATGATGAAATTAGGTGCTGGTCAATTAAATTGAATTTTGTAGCATTACTGGTATCATTGTGACTGTGAAGCTTATTCATTTCCCTCAGCTAAAGAAACCATTTTTGTTATACCTTGAGTAAACGTCCAGATATTGGCAGTAAATGATGACTACAGTTGAATGCAGTGTGCAAATGCTGATCACCTCTCTTAATCCTCTGTGATCCTCATTTAGGTCATGTCACAATTTTTTTACTTTTATTTAGTATATTTCAACAAATTTAATTCTAAAATCGATCTTCAAAGGACATAGAAAGAATTATGGAAAATAAAATTTAACAAAAAAAAAAAAAAAAAAAGGCACAAATTGAGAATAGAAAATTAAAAAGTCACTGCTGGAAAACTAATTTCCCCAGCTGTCTCAGTTTTACGAGCATCTGATTTCATTAGGATTTATGCTGTGCGTATTTATTCATGGTCCAAAAATGACAGCCTATATATATATATCGCAGCCTTCTTGTCTCATTTTCCTTTACCTAGCAAATTCTCTTCAAATGAATGCTACATCAGTAGGCGGAGCTAAGGGGCTGATCCGTTAAAACCTGCCTATCAAAATTTGCACTGAAATTTTTTTCAAAGAGCACACCATGCAATATATGGTGAACATTTGATATAAACTGAATTACATGTTTATCAGTTTGAAGCATTACTAGTATCCTCGTGGAAGCTAGACATTGTGACAGAATATGGAGACTCTTAGGGTAAACCACTGTCAACTGTGGATCTATACAACACTGTATGGCACTGAAGTGCCTAAACTGTCTTCTGCGCTGAGACAAATAGCCTCCAACTGTTTCAAGTCGAACTGCAAGGCCTCAAAGTCTTCTGGGGTGGACAGTTTTTTCACATGCAGCCTCAGCCGTCTCACATATAACTTTATGTCCGAGCACACCTGTGGGTCTCGATTGTCCAAGGCAGATACGGAGTGACCGCTCTGCTGCACGCAACGCAAAAGGCTGTAGTATGATGACACCAGGACTGACAGCAGGGACAAGAAGACAGAAAACTCTGATTGTGAAACAATTCTGTTGTTGTTGGCCAGCTCCTTGTAGCGAATGGACAGCGGAGCCCGCTGTACAGAGTTGCTGCTGCATAAATCTTGTGATCCTGCATCTGAGCTCTCAGAGACACTGGAATCCTGACTATTCAAGTCACAGGCACTGAGGAGCGCAGCCCTCATCTCATCACTCTCTGCTAGATCCAAGGCTGTATATCCAAAGGCTGTCCTAGCCTTTAGCAAATGCTGCCCTCCATACTTCAATAATAGCTTACAGATCTCTATGTGACCCATTTGCACTGCATCCTGTAAGGGAGTTATACCATCCTCAGCTTTTGCATTCAGATCTACTGCTTGTTGTACATCAGGACATGAAGTCAATGGTGGTATATACTTGAGCAGCAATTCAACAGACTGGTAATTTCCATGATTGCAAGCTTCATGCAGTGGTGTCCAACCATTGTTATCTGCCAGATTCACATCCACATCCGGCACTGAGAGAAGCTCCGCCACCTTTGCAGCGTTGTTCTTCTTTTTGCAGGCAATATGAAGGGCACTTTCACCTTTTGCATTCCGTTTATTTATCTTGGCAGCTGTGAGTTTTTTAGGTGATGATTTGTCGTATACTGAGGTGTCCGTTGCAGAGGTGCCTGCTGAGGGTGCCTGTGATTTGCCAATGTGATTGTTGTCTCCATTGTTTGCTATGGGCTCCGTCTTGTCCGGCTGAGTCTGGACTCTGGGGTCAGAGGTCAGCACAGGGAGTAAGAAAAAATACTGGGCGACAATATTGTAGAGGGACATTTGTTTTACATCTATCGCCTCTTTCAGCAGAAAATCATTGTACTTTGACAGGATGATAGAGACTACAAGAACTCGGAGCCAGTCAGGTCTCAGGTCACTAAGGATAGTCATCACAAGTTCAAGTTTCTTTTCCTGCAGTAAAAGTTTCAATGATTTGGCTAGAGAGTGTGAGACAGACAATACAGCGTCAGCAGTGAACACCAAGCTGTGCTGCTGCCATCTCACAGTAGACAGACGAACGCATTCAACCACCATACCAAGCAGAGCGCTGATAGCCGAAATGAGCTGCAAGTTAGGCCTTGATATCGAGATAGCATCCTGAAAGCATTGAAGAAGCCGCTTAACGTTACCATTAATGCCTAATGCTAAAGAGTTACACCATAACCATTTCTTTATTAAAGAATTTCTGTCTTTGTTTAGCAAACAGCTGTTGAAATTTGTTTCAAAAAGCGATACTAAGTATTCAAACACTGGGGCTGTGTTCTCTGTGGCTGGGCTCTTTATAAGATTGTCAAATGTATTTAGCAGGTAACTGTCGTTGCTTTGGATGTGAAAGGCTTCAGTGTACACTTTGATCATGATTGGAGTGATGGGAGGATGATGTTCAAGCCAGGATTTTAGAAATCCATAAGCTTGACAACTGGTGTGTGAATGTGTACTGAGAGCAAGTTGCAATAGCTCTGAGAGCATCAGAGCAGTTGGGGCTCTCTCAGCACTAGCCTGGCCATGTGATAATGCACTGGTGTAAAAATCCATGTCCCTGGCTGCTTCCATCAACTCTCCATGCAGAGCCGACAGACTGGGTTTGTCCTTGTAGTTGCTAACCCGCATGTGTAAAAAACAAGACAAGGGCCAGCCACTGAGGTAGGAAACTGATGGATTCACGTAGCTGAGAGACTCAGAGCTTTGATTGGGTGGGGTTGACTGAACTGATCCTGACATGGAATCTCCTTGATGTTGTGAAGTTGACACAAATTCTCTCACATCCTTTGGTGCCTCTTTGATGAAAGATGTTTTTCCAGGCAGAACAGCTTCATCTTTATTTCCTGATCCTGACACGGGGTCTGTTTTATGAGAAGTTGACACTAATTCTCTCATATCACTTGGTGTCTCCTTTGTCGAAGATGTTTTTCCTAACAGAGCAGCTTCATCTGTATTTGCTGATACCCCTGCTGTTTTGTTATTATCCTGGCTATGGGAAGCCTGGCGGTTTAAACTGGATCCCAGCTTCTTTCCAATGCTCTGTTTCTGAAGAGTCCATTGCAAAAGTTTGCGCAAGTTCGCTTTCCAGTGTGGACTCAGGGATTTGACAGATATAGTATCTCTCTCACTGGACATTTTTTGAGCACTTTGTGGACAGACTTGCTGATCATTACTGGTTTGCAGATGTGAAGTTAAATCTGGTGAAGTTCTAGAAACTACATGCACATTCTGGCTGTTTACCACATTGTGTAGGTCGGATGTGATTTCACTTTCAGTTGCAGACATCAATAGCTTCTTTGCCAACCCACGCCTGATCTTACATTTGGTCCCCAGCTCTATCTTTCGTGGAGTACTTGATTTTCTGAGTTGACTGATTTGGCTTCTACCTGTAAAGAAATAACAAAAGAAAAAAACAAAACTTTTAACAATTAAAAGTTGCTTGGTTGTGACAAAGTTCAATACGATCCAGTCCTCCATCTTATATAAATTGATAATATTTGTTGACAGCATCTGATACCTTATCAATCTATCATATCTCATACAACAAATGCTGTTTGTTTCAAACTTTCATTATACAGTAAAACTGCAAAGATGCTGTTGTGACGGATCGCTGGTCATGAAGCTTACAGCCATCAGGACTTGGGCCGTTTATCACACCAAAATAAATTTCTTTATGATACCAGAGTCATTAGCTACAATCTGACTGCAGATCTGAACTGAGCAAAAACTTGCTCTTTACAAATATACCTTGTGTTTGGTAGAATGATTTGCAAGATCTAAAAAAGGCAGCTAACACATTATACTCGACCATGTTTATGTCGGTTCTAGCCCACATTGAATCCTAAATGTGCTTGGTCTCCTTGAAAACGACTTCATCACTCTGATGAAATCAAGGATGTCAAACTGTTTTGTTTTCACCAAAAGGTTGGAAAATTTTGCATGAGACTTTTCAAAAACAATTCCGTGGCCTCCAGCTAACTGTCAACACCAGCTACACAACAGTAATTGTTTATTATGATGTAGCATGCTTTTGCTTGAGACTCAAACTCTCTCTATGATTTCACCCATCTTACATGTTAAATATTATTGACTAGCCTTTTCCCCCCTCTTGAACAGCTATATCTCTTGCAACAATTCCAATTAATTCTGACAAGACAAATTTTTGAAGGTTTACATTTTAATATTCTCTCATTCTGCAGTCAGCCTCTTATATCTTTGACCTTCAATCAGAGATACATTGTACAAAGATAACATTAAATAATTAACTTAAGTATAAAAGAGTGAAATTATGCTACTTTGTGGGTTGATGATAACATATAATTTACAATGTAAGTGATTACATCTTTATATCAGCTGAGAATGCATGTTATGATGTATACCACATCTTTACACTATGACAGGGTTCACACAAAGAAAACACAGACAGGAAAATTTTCTCACACGTACAACTCATCGACTTACCTTTACCAGGTACTCTTGAAAATCCAAAGGCCTTCAGATTTGCTTGAACTTTATGTTTGGGAGCAGGGCTTGGAGTTGACTTTAGTTCTGTACTTTGAGATGATGGCTTGTCATGACTTACTGTAGTATGGTCTTGAGTAACAGTTGTGGACAGACCCTCATCACCCTGAAGGCAGAGCCCATTGATGCTTCCAAAGAGTTGCCGCCTGGATTCTGGCACTGCCTTTTCATTTTCCTCAGTATTCTTTGATACATCTCCAGATATGAGAGTCTGAGATGAATGACATAGGTTGGGTTGTGCCTGTAAACTGTGGCTATCTTCTTCAGTCTGTAAATGACCATACAAGTGCCAGCTGGGAGCCAGATGCAATGTCGCTGACGGTGATAGAGTAGCACTGGATGTCTCCCTACAACCTGGAGTGGTTGCCGGTATGTGCCGTGAGTTATATGAAGTCTTACCATCCTTTTCCTGGCTATCTTGATCATCCAAATGCTGGCTGAAAAGGGTTGCTGTGATATCAGTTGCGCTTGACTCAGCTGTAGCTCGAGGTACTGGTTGTCCATTGCTTGCTGTCTTGTCACTTTCTTTCTTGTCATTCATGACAGAAATATTCGGTTGGTCTGATGGAGTGACAGGTTTATCTTTGAAGCCAGACAAATGTTGTTCATTATTCACTGTCTTTTTTGACTGTTTAGCTCTGTTTCTATGAGAATCCGTTGAAACTAACTTGTGTTTACGGGCCACAGATTTATTCTGTATGAAATTTTGTTGTGAATTTGCTGGTACATTAGGATCAATATCTTGCACAGCCCTAAGACTTCTGATCTTCTGTGCTTGCTTCAAATATTCAATTGAAGACACTGACATTCCCTTTTGGGGAAAACTATTCTTTCTATGAATTGTCTCTGACTTTATTAGTCGAGTGTCATTGGTGGTAAAGTTTTCATGGCTCTCTTTTTCATCATTATCAGTCTTTTCGGTGAAGTCTTTACCCGTCTTCAACTCTGATTTGACCACTGTTGTGGATATGATTGATTCCATGGGATCATCATCAGTTAGATCAATGACTTCTAAATTGTCATCTTCTCTGACCTTTTCACCGAGGTGCCTTTTGTGAAAACTATTCTTTCTCTGAACTGTCTCTGACTTGCCCAGTTCAGCATCACTGCTGGTAAAGTTTTCACAGCTGCCTAATGTATCACTATCAGTTTTTCTGGTGAAGTCTTTTGGTTCCACTGGATCATCATCATCAGTAAGATCAATGATTTCTTTGTTGTCATCCTTTCTGACCTTTTCACCCAGGCCTGTCTGTGGAGCCTCTTTACCATTGTCAGCCATGCTAACCAGATACTGCTGTGGATCCAAGGTCTCACCCTGAAATGATGGAACACAAGCTCGTTTGCTTCAATACCTCAACTCTCTATGGTAATGTTTAAGACACCATATCAGTATGAACTGTCAACTGAGACATAGAAGCTTGAATGTGTAACATAAAGTATTTTCACTCAACAAACAGGAAGCAATACAAATGTGAACAAGGTGATTATTACTAGAAACAAAATAGGATACTGACATGTGACCAGCCTTTTGGCATAGCAAGTGCCTATTAGTCACAAATAAAAAATTAAAAACAACAAAATAACCAGATGCTGGATCCAAAAATGGTCTGGAACTGAACTTAAGTCCTCTTAACCTCTATTTCACTGAAATATAAAGAGACAAGCTTCTGATATACACTCTCAAATAGTTATTAAGAAAATGATTGTATGTACATCAGACCCCACTATTCAAATGGGCCGCTCGCCAGTCTAGAGTCAATACAAAATAAAACTATGCGAAAATATGTAATCTACACTAATACGAAAAGTATCCCACATCGCACTTTTCTTTCATATTGTGGCCATAAACAAGGCTAATCCAAGGTAGATCTATCTTATTCTTTTGTCAAGCAAAATAAGCACAAGTATGGTAAGTATCTACATCTACATCTCATGACACAACAGGAAAGCTTTAAAGGTACATGTCTCTCAAAATTTACATGTATACGTATAACCATGTTACCATTCTCTCCACTACTTATCAATCATGACCCCAAACAAGTACATGAAGTATCATATCATCAGTGTCATGCTCTAACTGAGTAACTGGATTTTTTTTTCAGGAGACTAAAAAAACTGTATTATTATAATTATTTCTAAATTTCATTTTGTAAAACAATTTTTCTGGTGTCTTTGATTATACCAAATGCTATTCTGTGTTCTCATGACAATTTAATTTTAAAAATCTATGTAGGTTTCTGGCTATCCTCGGCTAAAAAAAGAAAAATTCAAATTTTTCCAGTTACGCAGTTAGAGCATGACACCGACGATATATGACAACATGATGCTTGAAATAGACTACGAGGCTTATATCTTTATCTATGACCTGTAATAATCAGTTCAGTCCTCATTGAAACCAAACACATCAATATAATTTAGAAACAGATTTACCATTGTGTCTCCGGCTTCGAATCAACTTTTCATATATTGCAAAACAGGAATAATGTTAACAGTTTTCCACTCCTCACAAATTTTTGTATCAACTGTTCTACAATGTTTGTAAAATGACTGACACCTACAAAGACAAAATGTACCTTAATAATAAAATCCAGTATATACTTGTACTGCAGACATACAACACCATATGCTTGGAGCTTTGAAACTTCACTGATGTATGACCTATTCATGAAGACATACGTCACGTCTTCCAGACATTGTCTGCTTTTGACAGGTAGTGACAACTTGAATAATTTGGCTCCGCCATGTGCCAGCAGCCTGAAATGCAAATTCAAAGTCATTTTAAGTATTGGCTATTTTACTATACTCAGAACTACATAAGTAAAACTAAAGATGATGGAAGCAGAAGGGCAGGTTTTTTTTTTTTTTTTTATTATTACTGGATTCATAATTTTAGTGTTCAGATTCTGCAATATGGATCATTATCAGTTGTTATGTGATAAAACAGGATAGCTGGGACAAACAAACATCCTGTCATAAGTGATTCCTGTAACAACTGACATTCATTCATTCATTGCTCCTGTAAACAAGTTGTCCTAAGGAGCGCCTCAGAAGATCTGACAACCAGTTTCCTCCATTCTTCCTTGTTCTCTGCCTTTTTCAAGGTGTCCATAAGCTCCAGACCCTTCCACTCTCGTACGTTGTCATCCCACCATCATAACCCAGATCCAATGAATTAAATGAATAAAAAATTGCTCATCTAATACCTGATCATAGGAGATACTTTTTTCATGGATAATCTCCCTTCATTAATTCTTTTATTTTTACGTGATTCGGCAGAGACCACACTATGACAATAAAACGACATATTATATTAGAGAGGATCACAGTATGTACTGTGTATGTTCATAAAAATTGTACTAATAGTCAAAAGTCTAACGAGAGCAACTGACAACCTGTATATGTCTTGCTACCAAGGCAAATGAGTAGGAAGTTGCACTGGGCTATTAAGATCTATGGCTGTTTATTGTCGTTTCTAACTACTTTCCAACAAAGATTTTCAATTCCCCCACCACCACCACATGGTACGACTTCTGACTCATTTGCAAGACATATCTAACACACAACATTTCACTGGATTCATATTCAATTTTTCACCATCGCTTTCACCAACGTAGTACTGAGAGTAACCCAGTTCAAGAGTACTGAAAGATCAAGGGTATCATATTACCTCATCCACCTGCTCCCTTCCTTCTAAAGAACCAATCCCTTTGGGCCTGGTCTATTGGGTACATTGTCATGGGACTGAGGTCAAAACCATGATCACCATGGTGATGTGTGAAATAGCAGTTATTAAAGTGACTGCGATAAAAATGTGATCTAACTTGATCTACAGCATACTGTGATACATCCATCAACATCACAAAATGTCAACAAATCAACTGCACTTATAAGCCCATTCATCACTGCTGATTGGTTAACTGGACCATGTGGTCAGTGAATGGCAAGATACACAACTGTCTATCTTACCTAACATTAAGAGTCGTACTTGTGAGTCTTTTCCTTATCTATGTTCCCTCCTCTTTCCTGTTTTGTTTATCATGAATTATGACCAAGCTGTCTCTCTCTCTTCCCCCAAGGTCCATTGGCTGATCTCACTGACCCCCCCCCCCCCCCCCTGCACACACCCAGTGAATAAAATACATCAACAGTGGTCAGGTAATGATATCCGTTGTGTACTTGACCCACATATGCATCTCATGCAGTTTCGGAGTACTGCTAGGCATACTATATTGTGAGCATCCGGCGGTAGAGGTATCCTGTTGCAAGTGATTTAACTGTCATGGAAAACTACTACAAGAGATGATATTTAACTAATGCCAAAGTAAAAGTGGATGTAGGGGTTTCTTAACGTCCCTGTTCTATAGGCGATTTCCTGTTGTAAGTGGTCCTGTTATAAATGGTTCCCACTCTATTACAATAAACCTTACACCAGGGATCTCAATCTGTCTACACGAAAAAGTGGGATAAGTTCCTGGTATATTCTTTCGCAACACGTAAAACTGAAATATGTTAATGGTAAATAATGCTGGATTTGAGGCCAATAGAGAAATTAGTGACAGCCAAAAAGCAGGAAATCCTATTAAATTAGGAAATTTGACATCCCTGTTACACACAGTTGCCAGTTGGCTCCAACACAAATGCCTGCACTTTTCATTAAGTTCTTTTTGCATGTTTATTGTGGCACTCAGCAATAGGGGAAAACACAGAAAAAACTAAACAGCTCTTAATATCACCTACTTATGACCTACTTATGCAGAAATACAGAATGTCAAGGCATCACTACATGATTTCTTTAATATAGAGTAGACTCAGGGCAGAGGAGTTGTTAGCATAAGGTACCAATTACTGAGAAGCTTTCCCTTCATATGTGTAACAGAAGACATGCTCCACAATTACCAGCCTTTTAGATCTAGAAACGCACACAACTCTTACTCTATAAGTAATTTCACCTTGTTATCTTAAATCATAAGTGATAAAAATTAATTCAGTCTGTTCTGTTTCCACTACAGCAACTAGATCTAAAGCATGCGGCAACATTACTACACTCTTCTTTTTTCCACTCCACAATTTCTCTGTACTCTCACTTAAAGAGTTACTGTATCATTATTCATTCTTATGCCTATATATAAAGTCAGCTGGTTTTCCCAATGGATGTAGGTCTTGAAGGTTGGCAAGTTTTCAGAGTGCCAGACTGTAACTGAAGATATCTATGGGTCGATCAAGACAAATGAAGTTGAAATTTCATATAAATTAACTTTCTGAAATCATCAACTGTTCTGGTGTGTCTTAGAATTTTTCTCAGTTTCACTTACAGTGCATTTCCTCTCAGCCCATTTAAAGGGAATTTCCATGCAAAATCCTCTTTTTAAATATTGCTCTCAAAGTTACAAATCAGGAATGAAACAAAATCTGAAAGCAATCCTAAACTTTGCAAGAGAAAATTAACCACTTATGACATACTGCTTCAATGTTTTAGAACGAAACATATGAATAATTAAAAACTTACTCTCTAAAGATCACATATAACATGAGAATTGATTATCAAGATAGTATATTTTTTATGTATCTCATATCAAATTAGAAATGTGTAGAGTTATTGGTGTCAGTATGAAATGAAATGAGCATTTACTTTGTGACAAAAATAATTCAGTTTTGACTCTCCTTTGCATCAACTCTTCAGTGTTCAAAGACAGCCCCTGTCATCCCAAGGCCAGTAATTGATTTTCTCCATAATGTCCCTTTTGACATCCAATTCATTCCATCTGGCGAGGTGACAAATAGATAAGGTAAGAATTTAATGTTTCTGAATAATTCACTTCAGAGTACCAACCTTTCATACAACTGCGTTTTTGGGTGTGGCATAACTGCCACCCGCCAACCAGAAAATGGGAACTCATGGAAGACAGTTTTCCTCCATCTCCACCGCCTTGCTGCTGAAATCAATTCATAGGGTTGATTTTCACTCTCTGCACTGAACTCATACTCCTCTTCAGACAGCCAAATGCCGGCTTCAGAACTGTCCTCGATGAACTTTGGAGATAACACCCATAATCCTGCATAGAGGTCAGAAAAAGCAAATTCTAGTTCACATAAGACTGAATATAATTAAAACTGTTTCAGAAATTCCTGATCTTTTGTTAGTTGTTTCCATATCATCTCCAGCACTAGAGATTATAAAATTTGTAATCTTTATCTTGAATCATATCAGTTCACAATTTCACATGAGATCAAAACTAAAACCTCTTGTGAGGGAAAGAGAAGAAAATATCAGTTTAAAAGTTGCTGGATGTGATGTCATAAGTAAACAATGCAATGGACAAAGGGTCATGACCTTTTGCCATATTCTCACATGGTCTTCAAAAAAAAAGAGTACAGTATAATCTGCTTAAAGTCAGCCATCTTGGGACTGGAAAAAGAAAAAAAGTGTTAATGCTGGGCATATTCATTCTCTGGTGGGCACTGGGATTCAACCTATATAAGACATCTAATTATTTATTATTGGGTTTAAGAGTGGGCCGAATCAACGAACTGGCTGAATCGCAACTCCGAACATTTTGTGACACAGGATCAACAAACATGACTTCGAATTTTGATTCTAGGTCAACATGTTAGCCAATTGAATGCATAAAAATACTTTGTTTCCCAAAATAGTAAGAGGTCAATCTGGGCTAAACAGTACATGTGACCCCATATGTTTTTCTAAGCACTGAATCAACTTTTTGAATTTGAACTAGAATCGCAGAGCTTCTGGCTGAACACAGTACTACAATGAAGATGAGCTGTCGAGTCCTAACTTATGCAAAAGTAGGCCAACACTACAATAGTTGTCAAGGGGAGAGTAGCGGAGTCATGATAATATAATGTGAGCCAAACAAAAGGTGACGTGATATAAAATTGCAAAATTTAAAGACAATAACAGGAATAACAAATGACAGACAACACAACAAATGAAATGACAACAAAAAATCACAAAACATGATAAATAATAAAAGTCAATGCCAAGAGTGCTAGTGCATGTTAGAAGGAGAAAGCAAAGCAAGGAAGTGAAGAAATTTTTAAGAAACTGAGCACTGGGCATTGTCTCCAGATTTGGATTATTTTGATTGGTGCATTGAGTTGATTAATATTAATTATGCCAAGAAATCTAACTGCACCATACAATAGCACGCACTGTTCACGCTGACTGCAGTACAATACAGTAGTATGTGTGCATACATTTGACCTTGGCCTATTAGCTCTGTTTGAGATGTATGCTCCGTGACATTCTGCGCTCATCACTATTCATAACCAATCACCACAAGGGATTACTGTCATGTGCGGAGAAGTTGAACACTACCCCTGACTTTGAATCAGGCAGAAAATAATTCTGTATTTCATGCACATTTTTTAAAATTTGCACCAGATATCATTCTAATATTCTGATCTGTTTATTAAAAATTTTCAAAAGACAAGAGTACTTTTTTGGTACGCACTCCTATATTTATAATGCTTAAAAAGGATTTATTATAGGAAAATGTGGTGCGAATCATTTTGGAAATCATTGGGGGGGGGGAATGATTTTAGCCATTATCATCGAATTCGGCATGGTCAAATCAGAGGAAAACAAGAAAAAAATTGAAATCTTGTACGGTTGCCATGGCAACAGCCACTATGTTGGATTTTGCTATGAGCTATTGCGTAACTTTACCTTCGATAGGCTCTGAACTTTACCAACCAATGTGCTTGTAATTCTGTGCACATATTTTACCATTCCATATCTAAATTTTGTCAGAACAGATTTTTGATAAATGCTTGGTTTTTTTTTTTCCCCTACAATTTTTAAAATTTGGTATGTGAAAAGGTCACAGATTTTTCAACAATTTGACCCCAAAATCTCAAATTTCTCAAAACATTTAAAACGATATATCAAAAATCCCTTCTGACATATTTAGATACTGTTTTGATCTATATTCCAAATACATATGCCAAATTTCATGGCAATTGCTCCATAAATAAAAAAGTAAATAGTACATCAAAATTTGTGCTAAAAGAACACATTTTGAGAAAAACGCATTTTAAGTTGTTTTTTTTCTTTAAAAAAACCAGCCATAAAGAGCTTTTCATCGGACTTTCAACCCCAAAACATGTTTATTTCACCTACTAGACCTCTTTCGATGATTTCTATGCTTTATTTGCCTTCTCCTATGCCCCTACTCCTCTTTTTCCTCCATTTTTGCTTCCCTACCCCCATCAGCAGAAGGGCTGCTCCAGAGTCATTTTAGGGTCCAGAGAGGGCTATATATGGCCACCATGTCTTCCTTGGTCAAAACCAAGAACTTTTTACTCTTCCTGTGACAGATAATCCACTATTACATGCTGAAAAAGCAGAAGCATGGCATATTTCACCCTCATAAGGCCATGTCTATTTCTGAGGCTCAAGTGAACATTGTCACTGATATTCGGTGTGGTCAGCGCCCCAGATGGTCAGTCAGTGTCCACCCCTGGCACTCCCGATATTGGTGAAGGAGATGATAATCAAGTCTCCTCTACGCAGTTTGCCAGTACCCAGCTAAATAGAGATGATCTCAGATCTATCAACAAACAAAGAGCCCCAAATGAGGTCAACCTTTGCTTGACCACCCTCCCGACACCTTAGGATGGATATATCAACTTTTTAAAACCATTTAAATATTCAGCAGAGGGCGCACTTTTAAAAGAAAACAGAAACCCAAAATCAAGTATTTTGAGCACAAAACACAATCACCACCAGAGCTCTTGACATTATCAGAAAACAAAATAAATAAACTATAAGAGGAAAACCTGGCTGTCAAAAGGGGTGGACTTTAACCAAGAATTTACTTAAAATGAGTTGACTTCTGGCGGACTGCACTGTGTGGTAGAACTGTCTTTGTTTGTGTTGGGGTTAACGGCACATCGGCACGATAACGGCTATGTATATTGTATCCAAACAAGGTGGGTACATTTACACAGTAAAATTCTACTTAAAGTACATGTAGATAAAATGTAGCGCTGAACAGACAATGAGTTATAAAAGGATCAAAATGTGTATATAAATTTAGGTTGTCAAATATTGTATAACTAAACTAAAAGACCGATGTAAGTAGTTTAACAAGGACGTCTGGGGGATCGTTGCATGCTTGTGAAAGTATCTGTTATTAAGATGTTAAAATTTGTTATACAAACCAACCTGGCATAAAAAAAATCAGTAAATTAGATATCTTTATAAAAAAAATTCAGCCATTCATTACCATATTAAAAATTGAAGACAGTTTTACATTTTAAGTTGAAAACTGTAATTTCATCCATTTGATCTGATATAGATTTGCACCTTTCATATTCTCTCTAAGGAAGAAAAGAAATGTATGTCAAGCACACTAAAACTTTGGGCTGCTGCAAGGAGCTTGGAGAGTGGACTGATGAGGTCACATGCTAAATGTGGAGCCACGCTCATGAGAGAGAAACACCTACTTAACATCACTCACGTGTTCATAATTTCATGAATAAACGAATTTCACACTGTCATTATCTCATGACTGCAAGTCTGTTGTATTCTGCATGTGCTGTAGCTCTCGATTAAAAAAAAAAAAAAAAGATTCACAAGATCAGAAAAGTGACCAACGCCGTGCATAGTAAAGGATGCCAAGCATGGCAAAATAGCAATGCCTCCATGGCCATAGCATTCAGTGTTGGCATGCGCAACACAGGGTGTTTTGTTAAGATGATGTCATGAGGCCCCTCTCCAGTATAAGCTCTTTCAGCTGTTGTCACTGAAACTATGTGGCCTTTGCTTACCTCTTAAACATGCTCCTATAAACTTCTCTGACAATGCGACAGCATCACACACCAAGTGACTTGCTCTCCTTGTAAATTTCTGACAAGACAAACAAAAAAACAAAACAAAAAAATACAAATAAATAAACATGAAAAGATGCAACATGTCATATTCCTACTTAATTAACTTACCACCAATTCCTTTCATCTTTTTGGCTCTTCAGGTATGAAAGGCAAGCACTTGCTGCATCCATCGCAAAGTGCAATTTTCATCTTAAAGTAAAGCTAGATGCTACTTCCTACCCCATAGCGCAAAAGAAAACAGATATAATTTATGCAACCTGCCCGAATGAAGGGCCACTGATCACTTGTGGCACCTCAGTCATATTCGCATGGATTTTTAAACCTAAAAAATCAGAATTGAATTTTCATTTATGTGTATGTACATCCTGATATATATACTATCAGAAAACAATTTAGATTCACGACACACTTCGATATTTCAACATGAGTTTCGTTCAAATGCAATTCATGTCATCATAAACCTAGGCTTTAACCCCTTCAGTGCTTTCCCCGGAACCATTACGGGCTAAATAGGTGCCCATGACGACAGCCAATTTCAGGGATATTATTAGGATACCTGAGGTTGTATATTATCTGATTGACTTCCCGTGCTATCTTCAACCTCTTTTTTTGTTTTGTTTCAAAGCATCCGTTGTGCATGAGAGGTTGTTTCAAGTTGGAAATTTGGGGAATTTGTGCATACTTTCTGATTCGTGCTTAGGCCAAACTGGCGAGTAAAAGGAAAACATCATCAGAAATGTTAGATGAGATTCCCAACGATCACATAGTGCTACGAAGATCTTTTTGTTGATTCTGGTGATGACGAAGGTAGTCTAGATTTAGATTAGTAGTATTCATAGTACTGTGTCTCAATCGCTAACCTAAGTTCTAGACCTAGATGTAGGTCTAAAGACTAACACTAGTAACAGAAACACATAATAATACACTTCTAAAGGGTTCTTTTATTTCCACACATAAATACATATTTATACAAATGTAAAAATACAATTTAGGGAGCAGAGGAATGTAACAGATGTATGTCAATCTGGCAGGACAATGTACACAAAGGAAGTTATAGATAATTTGGCGCAACCAATCTGATTGTGGGCAAGATAGGGTAAAAATCCCTGGCACAGAGCATTCCTAGCTGAAAGCCCTCATGGAGTTAAATTGTTTCTATGCTGAAATTTCAGAGAGAATATGAAACATGGAAATGATCTTTTTTGCTATAAAAGAGTCACAACTGAAAATGACATACCTCTGAATCTATCCAAATGCCACCTAATGATCTAATTTTCTTCCCAAGCTCTTTTCCATATTCCTTATCTGAAACTTGAAGCAGGACGTTTGGAACACAAGACCCTTGCTGTCTGAGGCTTGACATCTGAAATGGGATGGTTAACATTGGAATGTGAACACACACATACAAAAAAAAAAAAAAAACAATTCTAGTGTGTTGATTTCATAAATTAATATACAACTAAAACTTCATTCATCAATAGATCCTTTCCACGTCCGTGTTTACTTCCGTGTTTGGATGCGAATTTTTGGTGGCGGACGTGGATGCGAAATGTCATAAATGATTTACTTCCTTGTTTGAAATGTAAACAATGGAATGTGGGGCGGACGCAGAAGCGACACGTCATAAGTGATTAACTTCCATTGTTTGAAATGTAAGCAATAGAATGGTGGGCCGACGCGGGAGCGAATCGTCATAAGTCAACGATCTATATAATTCTAAGCATTACGACAAATGACAACACATTCAGAAATCAGATTTACCAATTTGTAGGTCCATAAAACTGACCTGTAAACAGATATAAAGGTATTTCAAGTCTCTTACATGCACAGTGTACAGAGAGAATAGTGTGCAGATGGGTTTATTACATTTCAAATGATTTTTGTCCTTATCTGAGGAAAAACATGACCTTGGCTTGGCTTTGCCATTTCTGAATTTGATTCGTAAAGTTACTGAAATTTCTACTTTGATACCTAGGCAATCTATATTTTTGCTGATATTTGCTCTGTTTTTTTTCTCATTGTGTTTAACATGGCGAAAACTTGTTAGACTAGGATAATTATTACCAGTAACAGATCCATGTCTAGAAAGCAAAGTAGCACAAAGCAGACGTGTCCAACAAGCACTCGACTAAGCAGACCCCTGGCCCAATGGCCAACTTCGGTCAACTTTTCTGAACTGTATAAGATATGAAATTGATGTCAATTCAACACAGTATACCATTTGTTGCTATGATATGAAGTCATTAAACCTTGATCAAGACCTAGACCGTGCTCTTTTAACTCTAGAACTGCGACCCAGCCTAAGGGCTACAACGCCCTGCGGCGCGCCTTGCCGGGCTTGTCAATCTGGATC
>JBCAUA010099154.1:0-10299 GCA_038406235.1 Peronia verruculata
CCCCCCCCTCCCCCCCCCCCCCCCCCCCCCCCCCCCCCCCCCCCCCCCCCTCCCCCCCCCCCCCCCAGCTATATAACTTTGCTCATCATGACCCTTGATAAATGAAGTAACATCTGTCTTTTGCCCTATCCATTTATTTTGTATCTTTCATCTTTTTGTTGCGTGGATCCGGAGATTATCCATGCTATTGGGACCTTTTTTCAAAAAGTGTTTCCACATTATTTTATCAATCCTATTACCTGTGCAATTAGATCTGTGTTAATATACACATGTAAATGCTTGTTAATGAGCTGTACAGACAATTATTAATATTATCTGAAAACATTACAAAAAGTTGCATTTTTCCTGCAATTTTTTTTGGGGGGGGGGGGGAGGGGGGGGTCATTTTTTGTGGCATCTGTTTTTTTTTTTTTTTTGGAGGAGGGGGGAGGGCTTTGAAAATAGCATTTTATTCCTGGAGTGGCTACCCAGCAATGTTTTTTGTTTTTATGTTTGGTGATACACGATTGTTGAATATGAAGGCATTTAATTTTTGAATCTCTGGACAGCATATAGTCGTATAGTCTGCATCGGCATCAAAATATTTAAAAATTTGCACTTTACCCTGAGATTGCCTGTATCTTTGTGGTCAAGTGACCAGGTGAACAAAAGTGATGTCAACATTTTCATAATACCAATAGTGTCTATGGCGAGGGGAAAGGATGTAACTTACTATAGTGGGAAATGTTATTAGGCTACAACTTTTATATATTATTGAGATGTTAACATTCAGAGTTAATTCCTGGGAACCTATGGTCGGTCAGTAAAGTGCATTTTTTTTCCATCAAAGACATTCAATATCTGCTGATCAAGTGATATATAAAAATTATTATTCTCCTTACCTGAAGTCATCAACCACAGTCAGGTGTTGACAGCGCGCCATCCTCCAACACCGCTCTGATTTTGTATTAAGCTAAAAGTGTATCTCAATCGGAACTGAGAGTGCAGTACCATAGATCATCTTTTTAGGTGCTATCCCTATCTTATTTTCTTAGGTGGCGCAGGCTGACATTCGGCAATTGCATTTAAGCACAATACTTGTACTAACTAGGTAATTTGTATGGCAGTATGGCAGCTAGAAAATTTATGTTGGATAGGGCAGGTTCAACAATTGTTCTATACATGCTCTTTGACATACGTGTATGTGTAAAAATATCACTCTTGGAAAACCAGTCTCGTGCTGAAACTTATTGTTTACCTTTGGGTTGCATATCATTCAGGTTTTTTATTACCTGCCATGCATAATTTTGCATGTAATTTGGAAATGTTGAAGGGTGCATTGGTCTCCACCTGAGAACCTGGTCCGGCAAACAGCCCACATCTGCTGGAAAAAAGGACGTGTGTGTGTGTGTGTATGTGTTTCATGCTGATTTATCTGCGTAAAAACCCGTAAATATCCACATAAGAGGCTGGTGTCTGGGTGGAACTCACAGGTTCTCATAATGTAAAAACTTACAGCGTATATGACCACTTGAGAGAAACGCGCCGTCTTACTTGTGTGGTAAAATGGGGTGAAGAAGAGGAAGTAGGGAGGAGGTGGTGATAGGAGGGGGGGGGGGGCTGTGTGGCTGTGTAATTAGGCCATACATGGACTAACTCGGAACACATGGGACAATATCGATCTTACCCTCAATTTATAAAAATATTACATTAAAATCAGGGTTTTTGCGGGAGGTATGAGCCTCTGTGTTCGACCGTTCATTAAAGCTGGATTTTCTGGGAATTTCGGTCATTGCTTAGGGGGTCCCCCATTGACTCTTTAAATTGCGATATCTCTCTGGCTAGAAAAAAGTTAAGTCAAAACATTTTTCACCATCTGAAAAGGGTATGAAAAGCATTCACATGATACCAAAAACCCTATATGGTGAAAAATCGACATGCGCATTTTAATTATGTCATGTTTTCAGTCCATAATGATATATGGTTACCTAGAAATTCACTTGATGTTGAAAGCAGTTGGGAGATCTATCTAAAAAAAAATGCATTATAATGGCCTTGCCCTTAATAATGATAATGATAGCTAATCATAGCAGAGAAAACAACGGTCAACTGGGTTGTGTTTCAATCTGCCTGTGAGCCCGTCCATCTAAAGAGCCCACTTTTTTGTAAATCCAGGCTCGTGACAGAGACCACTGTATTAAAAGAAAATAAACAAACAAATAAAGACTTATTTTGTCCTTTCCACTCGACACTTGTACCCGTTGCTCAAAGCTGGACAAATTCTAAGAATATCTAAGGATGTAAGAAGTGCAATTTTATCAATATTAATGGCGGTGCCAAATGGAACTAATGTCTCATGGTATCTCTCTCTTAGTATGAGGGCTAAATCCCACTGAGAAAGGAACCATTTCATAACATCATAAGGGCAAAATTCATCATACGACTGAACAAGTTTTGTCCAATTTCTCAAATGTGCTAAAATTGAATGACTTAAGTTAGGGCATCATTGTAGAGTAATGACAATGTTTTTGATTTAAAGTGCCATTACAGCTAGTGTACAGCCACTATGTGTGGCTAATGACTGAAACCGTGTTTAAAAAGCCAATTCCAAAAATCAAGGAGTTTAATGTCTGCGTAAAATATATAAAGGTAGTGCTCAAATCTTAAAAAAAAAAAAAAAAAGACTTCTTTCGTTATCACCATGTTGCCATGACCTTAGTACTAGGGGGTTCAGAAAGTCGTCGTTTCTTGGGAACAAAACTGGTGCTATCCCTATTTACATTTCCAAATAATAAGTAAGACTTAGAATTAAAAGGAAACCACATGTCCCCCCCCCCCCTCGTATGTCTGCTGTCAACAGATCCTGTTCACATACGTAGCTAAAATCCACAGTAGTCACTATGGTCAAGGTTTGTGTGTTTCAGGATAGGCTGGTTTTGCTGTTGATGCCACACACACTATCTTTTCCGTCCACAATGAGTCTGGAGCAGTAATGTCCTTTGGGATGATCGCTGAAAGAGAGCTGCAAAATCCTGTTTTTGCTTAAAAGTCTGTTTTATAATTTTTATCTTCAGTCTTTAATGTGTGTGGTCTGGACTCTAGACAAAAAAAATCTGGAGAAAAGAATAGAGGCATGTGAAATGTGAACGTTTCAGTATTAGCTGGACAGAAAGATCAATCAACCATGCTAAAAGTGAAACCTACACTACTGACAAATTCAGAAAAGGAAATTACAATATTTTTAGTCACATCAAGCAACACAAACACCATCTGTCAAGGACATATATATACTGGAAGGGAAAATCGAGGGAAAACGAGCGAGAGGAAGACAGAGAAGAATGGACAGACGACATCAATTACTGGACGAATCTGTCAGAAAGACACACCAGAAGAGTAGAGGATAGAGAGAGTCATTTTCACGTTAACCTCGAAAGAGCCAGACTTTACTAATTTCTCTCTTTTCTGTTTGTTTCTCTTTCTGTAACTTCGCCCCCAACCTCTCTCGCTCTGTCTTTCTTATGACACTCTCACACAGTAACTGTTAGTACGAACACCAAGTATTTTTTTGTTTTGTTGTTGTTATATCATTGAAAACATTTTAATTCACACTTTAAGTTATATAGTTGGTGCATTGTTCTACACATCCTTATATGATGCATTTCCCATCTCTACTAAGCACAGCAAAAAGTTTCGAGTTGCCAAATTCACCATAGAAGGAAATGTCTGTGTCGTTTATTATACCTTTTTACAAGCACCACCAGACCTTATGAAAAGTGCGGCTGCTAAAGACCAGGCGAGACCATAGATATACCACAACTGGCCACATTTCTAGAAACTGGAAGCAAAGCTTGTTGGTAAAGTTAAAATTAACGGCTTCTCTAGTTCTGACATTGGCTATCAGTCAGTGCTAATAACAGAGAAATTTCATCATGACCTTGGTCAATATAGATATCAGCAGGTTGGTCAGATGAGCCATTTGTCAGCTACCTGAGCTGTTTCGCTTAGTCCAAAAATCAGCAGTATAAGACAAAACCCTCAAAAAGCAAAAGGGGAAAAAAACCACCTTAGCAACCTGCAATTTTAAGCAAATAAGGTACAAAATATATGTTATTTACATGTATTATTTTAATATTGTTATTCGACTTCTGACCTTTAAGTCTCCATTTCGTTTCTAAGTCTTTCAGTGCCGATGTGTTAGCCTATCAATAAAACTACCTTACCAAAGTTTATTCCCGTTTCTTAAAATGGCATATAACTCATGACATCAACCCATATCGGGATGTTAATCTCCCGTCGCCTTTCCTGTCTGACTGTCCTTACTTTCTCTCCCTGCATGTCATCATCATATCTCACAGGGCTGTCTCGGCAAGACTTGCAGATCTTGTCACGTGCCTTAGGGTTTCTTCTAGGTAAGGCTCAGATTACAGCAATCTCAAACTTAAAAAATATGGAACAATAGAAAATCAGCGTCAGCTAAAAAAATAAGACTGATGCGTTCCTTGGTTATTCTTCTTCCTTGAAAACCTGAACCCTGACAGCAAACTATGGAAATTAAATGCTTCTGCAATATTCTCAGCACATTTAGAGACGGCATTACAAATGAAGAAGTTTAAGAGACGAATTCAGAATGAAATTGGGCCAATTCAAATCAATCAAACTGGGGTGTGTGGTATGTGGCCAGGCCACTCGATCTTCATCAGGCCTTGCACAGACGATTTTGCAAGGTGCCGTTTGATGGAGAAGAAGAGGCAAAAGAAGAGATGGGACGGGTCTGGAGAATAAAGACACCTTGAGAAAGTAGAGAACAAGGAGGAATGAAAGGAAGCTTGGTTGTTAGATCTTCTGAGATGTCCCAAAAGGACGACTGGTCTACGGGAGCAATGATGAAATTGATGAAAGCAGAGATAAAAAACCAGAGCTGTTTTTCCCCGCCGAACTTAATTCATGATAAATAAAGCGTCTTTTGTGAGGTATATTATAATATACTAACATTTTAGCTGGAACCTTATTTACTCAGTTGTTACTATTACTTTTTTTACACTTATTGTCATCGTATGTGTAACGAATCATGATTGTGCAGCGGTTGTGGTCTGGTAAACGACTTGGTACTCTAGGCCCGTGTGTTGTGAATACAACTGATCGATGCCCCAGCCGACTGTAAGTTATAGGAGGAAGATAAACGGAATAATATGATTATATAGCAAAAAGCAGCATTCAAAAGATTTGCAGGCCAAAATAAGGTTAAAGTGATCAGTGCCCTCGGAAGAAAAAAAAAATGCCAGATCTCTCGTAATTCATTCAGCAAAAACGGCCAATTATATATATAAAAGTAAGTACTGTTTGGTGTGGGACATCGATAGGAGAACTAGATCACCGAGATGATAAAAACATTTATTATGTCTATTTTCTGTACACTCCAATTCCCTTGATGTCCCCCCAACTGCGTGACTCATAAAATAAAATTCTGTTGTATATTTTTTTTACCAAAACTAAAGGATGGATTTCTCACTTCAGGCGATGATTTGAGTTGCCATTTTCATTATCATAATAACCAAGAGTGTTTTGACTGACAAGACTATATAGAAAACATTTATATACAACAAGCGTTAATGAGAAATCTACCAGGATATTGACAGCCAACTAACCTACACACAAAAAAGATATTTGGATTCTACGCAATTTCCATGTACTGGACGACAGTCGTTCCCGTTTTTCCCCAAACTCGGAATGCCAAAGCAGAGCCCGACAATACTAAGCTGAGATGTACATATGATATACTCGCAATATCACTATGTGGGACACGAGATGGGCACGAGATGGGCACGAGATAGGGACAGTTTTTTTTTTCCACTTCCGACTGCAAATGGGGGGGGGGGGGGGGGTTTACAGCAAAAAGTCCCGACTGGATGCCATAAAATGTGCAAGCCTTTTTCTTTTTGTTTTGTTTTGTTTTTTATGCATACAATGTTACAAAAATGTATTTCGGACTTCAAATGCTAACACTTTATATATAACAAGACAAAGTTAAAAAATGATCTAATGTGTGGAGGGGCAAGTTCACACAATTGTGCAGGTGCGGAACCCAAGGGATATATCTGTTGCAGAAATAAAAAAAACAAAAAAAACTGTTACCTTTCTCAAGGTTTGAATGCCAAGCACCACCAGTACAAAGCTGAAAGATTGTGTTATCGCATCACATTGCACCATAAAATGTCAAATCAAATCAGCTCCTGTCTTTTTTCTTTTGATTGCTGAAAGTTTGTTTTCTCCCACTGCCAAAAAAATAACCCAAATGAATCGAGTATATAGCAAAAAAAGAAGTGCTTTTTCAAGGGAGCAAAAACAAAGTAGCATCAAGATATGCAAATAGACACTAAGACGGTGATTCCTCTCTTTTTGATCGCTTCACAATAGGTAAAAAACCTAGCTATACAATGTATGATGACTCAAGCAACTTGGAGGAGGAGGGGGGGGAGGGGAGGGGGGGGGGGGGGTTCTTGTCTCTCTTCCAGAAGATTGGCCATCAACACTGACTATACAAATGAAACATTCTTTCCCTCCCCTCTTCCCCCATCCGCAAGATTACAATCCCCAAAAAGGTTCACTTGCACCTTTGTGTGTGTTTTTTTGTTGTTTTTTTTTTCTGCTGGAACTAACGTAATGGGGCAACATTTTTGCGGGTTGTCCAGTTGTTGTGCGGTTGGAAAGATACATTTTGTAAGTTTAAAAAGTTGATCAAAGGGTGTTGTATAGAATTAAATTAAAAATATCGTAAGAAAGAAAGCAGGTTAGCAAATTATTTACCCCACCCACAACGCATAATGTCAGCTTTGGAAATAATAGATTGTGCGGCCAATAGTTACTACGTATGCAAAATGCAAGCATGTGTAAAAAAAAAGAGGACACGTTCGTCGCCGAGCGTTTCGTTGTGGAACCAAAAAAAATAAAAATAAACGTAAGCCATGAATGAATGCATCAAAACCCACATTTTCTGTAATTCTGAAGGCCCAGCAAACTCCACATGAAATTGTGCCATTGATGCCCACTTAAAACTTCTCAGACATTGAGTGCAAGGTGGTGTTTATTAATAGCAACACAAGGTAAGGATTTGTAGCAGATTTTGCAATCTCCATTGGGCTCTGCATTATAGGCGGCCATCTATAAAGTCTTTGAATGCCACGCAGAACCAAGCAATACAAAGAGGAAGGGTCTGCAAATGCCGGGCCGCGAGAATTGGAAACCAAATCAATAAGCAAAACGAGGTCAATCGTCGTCAAGAAACCAGGTCTAGTCTATGTTAATCAGTATCGATCTAGACTCGAAGAGTTTTTAAATCAGATTTAGATTGCTTGAAAACGCACCACTAGTACTAAAGATCTAGATATCAGGGTGGTCAGACTCGTAGCATCAATCAAGTTCTTGGTCCAGTGGACCATGTAAAGTATATAATGCCACAACAAGTGCCTGAAATATTGAAGTACAAATTGAATGGAGTTTCTCCCCTTTAAAATCCATTCACACAAAATGTTCATACATCTAGATTTAAGTTACTCAGTGGAAACAGTTTGGTGTGAACAAAAACTTGGAGGGCCTGTGTCAGTAAGCTTTATGAAATCTTTAAACGTAAACCTTTAAGGGGGGGGGGGGGGGGGCGTCCTGGAAGTGGTTTTTTTTATTACTAGAGTTAGGCTATTTTAACTTTTCCATCGTATTCAGCATGTTCAAATTAGAGGAAAACAATAAAAAAAAGTTGACTTTTTCATACTGTTGCCATGGCAGTGCCGCCATCTTGGATTTTGGCGTCCCTAAATTGACTGATTCCAAATCTATCTCCTCCGCCGAATTTCAATGAAACTTGATAAAACATGGAGATGTTTAATATAATATCTAAAAAGCTACATATTTTCTTGGCGTTCCATGCAATCCATGTAGCGAAAATTCCAATTTCGCCATTTTTCAAACTAAAAACCCGATTTTCTCTAAAACGTAAAGACCGAATTTAACGCCCACACGTAACTTTTTTAGGTTTTGTAATCCACAATGATGCATACCAAATTTGGTTTGAATCAGTTTCGAAACAAAAAGAGAAAAAAAATGTCAAATACCGTGTTTTGAGAAAAACGCGTTTAAAGTTTATTTTCAGCGAAAAATTGACATGAAGAGTTTTATATTCGGCTTTCAGGCTCGGAACAGCCTTTTATTATACATACTTTTCATGACTTCTAGGCCTCTTGTTGCCGTTTTTTTAGCTCTCTGGATGTATCTTTTCTCGCATTTTGGTCCCTACCCCAATCCTTTATAAGAGCCACTTTCTGGTTCTTGAGAGCCCCTGTGTGTCCCCCATAACATTTTTGAGTGCAAACCAACAGTGTTTTGACCTTTACTATGACATATAGTCGACAACTGAGCTATTAGTTGCAGAAAGAAAAGCAAAAGTGTCCTATTTATAGGACGAGGAAAGTCATTTTAGAACACTTACATTGATAATTTGCATGATCAACAGGTTTTTTTTTTTTTCGCCTCATAGTGGTCATCCAGTGTCCACCCCTGGCACTGAAACTCGTGATATTGCTAGAAGAGGTGATATAAAAGTGCTTTTTGCACCGTTTGCCCATATATAATCAAATCGCGATGATCTTACGGCCTCATATAGCAGCCAGGTGGAGCCAAATCCTGATTGACAATACTCTAGGTCCACCGTTGAATGACCATTGGTCAAACACGTTAGAATTGACTTAGGGACTTTTTTATACCATTTTTACACTCAGAAAAGGCAGTACTTTTAAGAGATCACAAAAGCTCAAAATTGCATTTTTTGGGGCAAAATACACATTTCAGGACGCCCCCCCCCTTAACTTTAAAGTCAAAATGTACAATTACACGTGTAAATTGGAATTTTTCAAAATTGTGCAAAAACATTTTTTCAAACATCAATAAAACGGATCTGTTGCAAAACAAACATCCTAAATCAAATACAATGATGCTTGCCACTAAGAGAATCAAAGGCTAGATCGAAAGAAGGCATCTAAACCGGCAATAAATTAGAGCCAGTATGAATCCACCTGAGAGAGAAGAAGAGAGTACCTGACTGACAAAACTGACAGGGTGAAAGCCTCAATGCAGAATATTCCAAACGGAATGATCTTTATACCACCTCTTTACCAGTGTCAACTCCATCTTGTTCATTGCCACTTTCATACTCTCATATACATGTACCTGCCTTCGAAAAGGCTAGAGAAAAGGTGGCTAAGATATCAAGGTCGACGAACTAAGATGAGTTTGGCAACAATTTAACTATACGTGAATTATTTTATCTACTGTATGACGAGTCGAGTCGAATTATCTGCATGACGACGCACTATCGTCGAACACGGTTTTGCGCATGCACATTATTTTTATTGTTTGACCAGGGAATCCCTGGAGGGAAATCCGCTCTGGATCCTAAAATTAGAGCCTTTGTTTATGAACTTGGTATTCCAATTCTCGCTGCCGGGCCACAACCCAGCAATATAAAGATAGTCTGCTGTAATGTTCAGTCTTTGAATGCCGAGCCACAACCAACACAGCAATACAAAGAAAGTCTGCTGTAATGTTCAGCCTTTGAATGCCGAGCCACAACCCAGCAATACAAAAAAAGTCTGCTGTAATGTTCAGTCTTTGAATGCCGAGCCACAACCCAGCAATACAAAGAAAGGTTTGCTGTAAGTGCAAAGTTCAGTCTTCAAATGCCGGGAAACAACCAATTAATACAAAGAAAGGTTTCCTGTAATGTTCAGTCTTTGAATGCCAAGCCACAACCCAGCAATACAAAGAAAGGTTTGCTGTAATGTTCAGTCTTTGAATGCCGAGCCACAACCAGTCTTTGAATGCCGAGCCACAACCCAGCAATACAAAGAAAGGTTTGCTGTAATGTTCAGTTCTTGAATGCCGGGCCACAACCAATCAATACAAAGAAAGGCCTGCTGTAATGTTCAGTCTCTGAATGCCGGGCCACAACCAATTAATACAAAGAAAGGTTTTCACTATGTAGTGAAAAATGCAGAGACCACGAGGTAACCTAGTTTGTTGTGGTATTTAGCTTATCAGAATGACCACAACTGTTTGCCCAGTGGGTGTGAAATGATGCATGAAAAAAAGTACTTCACTTGATTTTTTCATGTGTCCCACAATAGGTTAACACCACCCAATCCACGAAGAGCAGAGCAGTGCCCGGCTAGACAGAGCAATGTTCGATCTGCTTACTGACCTTTTCTTAACATGACATCTTTCTTTTTTGGGGGGGGGGGGGGGGGGGGAGCCCATTCTTTTCTGTGGGAACAA
>JBCAUA010099165.1:0-10299 GCA_038406235.1 Peronia verruculata
CATACATACATACATACATACATACATACATACATACATACATACATACATACATACAGACACACAGACAGACAGACAGACGCACACACACACGCACATACATACGTACATACATACATACAGACACACACACACACACACACACACAGGCAGACAGACGCACATACATAGAAAGACATAGGCAGACAGACAACCTTGACTAGAGATAGAAAGAAAACGAGTTAGCGAAAGAAAAAAGGAAAGACAGAAGAAGGAAAAGACTCCATCAGCATTATGAGCTGAGCAGGGCAGGCCTTCAGTGACCTGTGAGTGAGTACCTCTGGCAAGCCTGCTCAAGTTAATGGTGGTCGTGCAGGTTCTGTGCTCTGCAGCGGAAGCGCATTAACTCTAACCGTGTCGACAGATATCTGCTCGGCTGCCACGATAAGCTTATGTTGTTGTCAAATTCATCGCAGTTGTCTTATCTGCTATTATTATGTTTCTCGGGGAAAGAAAAAATATGGTTCATATGGCTGTCAGAAATCGATGAGGAGTGGGCGGAGTGTCGCTGTCCAGGCAAAATTTCCAAATTATACTCACAAAATTTTTCATCCCCTTGTAAGGGGAGGAGGGGGGGGGGGAGGGGCTATTTATATATTACAAGTGAATTTTTGACCAAACCAGCCGATGGGCAGTTTTATAATAGGTAGGGCTTGGGGATTTCCAGCTGTGACCTTAGGGGTCAGCGAGCGAGGAAGGAGGTCAAGGAAGTGTGAGCGCCATTAGCAGCTACCGGCTGGATTGGTTATGGATTAACCCAATAACTGTTGACCATTTCCCTTTAGATATTAAGAATACTCGTGATCCATGTTGCTTAGATTGTTTATACCTGTCCGAAATGGAAAAAAATAAGACTGTATCACTGCTAGCATGCACATATAAAAGAGGGAGAGAGAGAGAGAGAGAGTGAGAGAGAGAGAGAGAGAATGGAAGATACAAAGGACAAGAAAGAGGTGGATTAAGAATGAGAAAGGTATAGAGGAGAGAGAGAGACAGAGACGGAGGAGAGAGAAGAAAAAATCTTGAAAGAGAAATAATTATGTGCCAGAGAAAATTCCAATAAATTGATCGAAGTCCAGAGAAACATATTATGAAGAAAAACAAGGGAACCTGAGTACCGAGCGAGAGTGAGAGAGAGAGAGAGAGAGAAAGAACAAAAAAGTAAATGGGAAGAAAGAACGGAAGAAGATAAAGAGAAAAAATGATAGAGACATGCTGAGAGGAAACGAGAGCGAAGAGGAGGAAAAAAAGAATGCAGAGAGAAAGAAAAAAAAAAAACAGAGAGGGAGCGTAGAGAGAGAGAGAGAGAGAAGGAGAGAGAAGAGAGAGAATGCCGACTTGGAAATCATATGCAAGGGCAAATTGGAGGAAATTAGTCAGGATTGAATGGGACATGCGAGAAAAGACAGGGGATAGCTGTGAATGGAGGAAGGGTGGAGAAGGGTAGGGGAGAGGAAGGGAAAAAGAGACGGAGAGAAAGATCGAACGAGAAAGAGTACAGCTAGAGAAACAAGGTAAAAACATGAGAGGAAAGAAAGAAGAAAAATAAAAGAGAAATAGTAGCAGAATGAAAGAAAGAGGGAACGGGAGGAGCTCGGGAAGACCCGGAGAGAGAGAGAGAGAGAATCCTTGGTAAATCAGGTTCAGGAATGAAATCCAGAAAATTAAATGGAATATTATGATGGAGGGGTGGAAGACTGGGGACAGAGTAAGAGAACGACAGAGAGAGAGAGAGAGAGAGAGAGAGAGAAAGATGGAGAGAGAGAAAGAGGGAGAGAGAGAAAATGAGATAAGAGATAATCCTGAAATAGAAATCTTGTGCAAAAATTAATTTCAGAAAATCAGAGAGTTAAGTGGAACGTTAGGACCAGATCAAGAGGAAAAGCTTGGGAAAAGATGAAAGAGATGGACAGAAGAGATAACAGGAGGAGGAATAGCTTGTTTCAGAATGGCCCCCCACAAGCTGGACTTAACAAGACAGTTGGTTGGGGAGGGGGGGGAGTGCAATGGCTCTGTGGTTTGGCGTCGGCGTCGGGGTGAAAACAACTCACATTGGTGAAGTTGCCGGTTCTGACTCGATTTGCGGGCTTTCCCATTTGGAGGATGGAAGGTCACGAAGATTGAAAGATCTGCATTTTTTCAGTGACTCAACCATCCCCTGGCTTCTGATGGGTAGGAAAGCCCGACGTCAAGTCTTCTCGGATATAGACGAATATATTTCGGAGATCCCGTGTGTACGTGACGCTCATTAAAAGAACCCTTGGCAGTTCAAAATCAGTGAAAGAGCAGACTGTATGCCACTGTCCGTTCAAAATTTCCAAATTCCAAATTTCTACCCACAGAAATTCTCAGCAAAAACAAGCAACTTCTAAAAGCCGAGATAATCCTTCTTTCATAAGATTGAAAGGCTTCAGAATAAAAAAAAAAAAAAGCAAGTCAGTGAGTAGTGACCAGTACACCGCAGGAGAATGGCCATGAAGGCTGCCAAAATGCTGGTTAGAAAGGAGAAGGGAATCCCTCTGCCCTAGTAGTGGTTAGGTTGGGCTGTGCTTGGGTATTCCTTGCCAACGAGAGCAAGCCCAGGCAAATCAATTTACTGATGGTTAGCGCCAGATTTCGGGTCAAATGAGTAGACTGCAGGCTTAACCCTTTGAATGGGGGATTCAGTCAGTCAGTCACTCACTTACTCACTCATTCACTCACTCACTCACTCACTCACTTACTCAGGTATCGGGTCAAATGAGGAGACAAAAGGCTTACGCCTTTGAATGGGAGACTTACTCACTCACTCACTCACTCAGATATTGGGCCAAATGAGGAGACAGCGGGCTTAACCCTTTGAATGGGATACTTAGTCATTCACTCACTCACTCATTCACTCGCTCAGATATTGGGCCAAATGAGGAGACAGCGGGCTTAACCCTTTGAATGGGAGACTTAGTCATTCACTCACCCACCCATTCACTCACTCACTCACCCTGCCTTCCTGTCTGCCTGTCTGTCAGTCAGTCTATCTGTCTACCAAAGCAGAAAAGCGACGCAGACCAAAAAGAGAACCGTCAGTCCACTTCGCCAGCTTCGCCCGCACTTCCACAGCGTTAACATGTTAGGAGGGTGCTCACATTTCTCAGTTCAGCGTCCTATTACGGCCATTCAGCCGGACACTGCTGGACATGGGGGTCACTCGATTTCCACCAATCCCCCCCTCCCCCCCCCCCTCATCTCCCCGCTTTGGTGTCCTCTCCACCAGCTCCTAATTCTATGTGTGCATTTAACCGCGTGATTCCTGAATTTGTGGAGCTTCATTCTAGTTATTCCTTGCATTCAACTGGATGCTTTCTCTCTCTCTCTCTCTCTCTCTCTCTCCTCTTCCTCATTCTCTCTCTCCCTCCTCTTCCTCATTCTCTCTCTCCCTCTTTCTCTTGTTCACTCTCTTACGGATGGATGAACGGACAGGCGGACGGACAGATGATAGGATGAATAGATGGATCGACGGATGGATGGTAGGATGGATGGATGGATGGATGGATGGGTGGATGGATGGATGGTAGGATGGATGGATGGATATATGCGTGGGTGGGTGGGTGGGTGGATGGATGGTAGGATGGATGGATGGATGGCTGGATGGATGGATGGGTGGATGGATGCATGGTAGGATGGATGCATGGTAGGATGGATGGATGGATAGATGGATGAATGGATGGATGGATGCATGGATGGATGGATGGATGGATAGATGGATGGATGGGCGTACTGGCGGACGGAACGACCAATGAAAAATGAGAGCGGACTGAGAGACAGCGTGAGTGAGGAAGAGTCAGGATTTAGTAAAGGAAGAAATTCCAAGGCGTCAAAGCGTGAGAAGTCGAAGGAATTAATCCACAGGCCGAAAATTGATTGATTTTCTCGCCTTTCTATTCTCCAATATTGGGCGTAGGAAATGAAAGGGGAGCCTAGTGAGCGAGGGG
The DNA here is from genome assembly GCA_038406235.1 of Peronia verruculata. NCBI lineage: Eukaryota > Metazoa > Mollusca > Gastropoda > Systellommatophora > Onchidiidae > Peronia > Peronia verruculata. The sequence continues at coordinate 4,008 of JBCAUA010099165.1, forward strand.
TTTCCTCATGCCGAGTGTGGTTGGATGAATTGGGAGGGTAAGGGAGGGACACATACGAGAGTGAAGAGGCGGACAGGAATCATCTGTTTTGAAGGTCGAGTGCCTTTCTTAAGACTGAGTGCTTGAGGGCCAAATGCAGAAAGAGGAAGAAAAAAAAAAACAGGCTGTCGGGGTTTATTGGGCTCCTTGTCGATCCAATATGATAATAGGTGGATGTGACGAGTCGGGGGAGGGATGGATCGATATAATTATGTATCCACCCAATCACCCATCTTTCTATCCATCCTTCTTTATATATGAAGATTCCAGTGGAAAAAAACAGACAGGTCATATTTTCTACAAAGGGAAAAAAAAAAAGAAATTAAAGTTTAGAAGTCTGTAGCTTTTCACTGCATGCCCTTTTAAAAACTCTCTTCTTAGCGGAACTTACCTAGTTTTTCCGAATTATTGTTCTGGTTAAGAAATCATAACATTTATAACATCGGGGTAATAACTCGTTTTTCATGAAAATGTGACTTTATCTGGTTGTTCCACTGGAATCTTAATAATTCTGTATACATCCGTAATGGACCGTTGAGTCTGTTTTGACCACCTTGTTACAATAGTCAGTGCGAATTTTTAATGTGTGTTCCTTTAACCCTTCCCTCACGGGGGACCCTGGGTATACAAGTAGGTTCTTTGCTCCCACCTGCAGGCGGCGAAAGCCTGCCATCGATGGAATGTTTCCCTTGGAATGCCATCCTCGACATGCCAAGGGACACATCTCTTCTCTCTCTCCTTGTTCCTGTCTTCTGTCCCGCTCTCTTCCTCTCTTCTGCTTGACATATGCACATATGTTACGGCGTCTGGTACGTTATAGCCGTGATCGTGCTGATGTGCCGTCAAACCCCAATAAAAACAAACTTTCTGTGTATGATCCGCTAAAAATTGTACCACTCAGATAATTTCCTGTGAATGATCCTCTGAAAACTTTCAACCACTCAGATAATTGTCTGTGTATAATGTTTTAAAGATTGTCCCTACCAATTAACTATTTCGTTCCTATGTTTCTCGAACAACTGTAGCTGTCACTTAGATAATTTTGTCTGTATGGCCCTCTTATAGCTGTTCCTGCCATTCAGATAATTGTCTGTGTTTATTCCTCCAAAATGTAACCCATAAGTTTCAGTGTATGTTCCTCTGAAAATAAACCAACCCTTCAGATAATGCTCTATGTTTGCTCCTCTAAAATCTAACGGTTCTTATAAAGTAAAAGTAAAAAAGTAATAATACCATCCCTTTACAACCAAGAGGGGAAATTGGCTTGACCATTTCAGACCACGTCGCGGCAGTGCAGCGCCACTGTACTTCTTTTCCCCCGATATACATCAGGTACCCGTTCTACAGATGGGTAGGCTAAGAAAAAGTGTGTGTTAAGTATCTTTCCTAAGAATACAACACGCAACCGTTGCGATGCGAACCACCGACCTCAGCTTCCAAAGGCCGCAGCACAAACTACTGACCTAATACGCCACACAAATCTTATGAAACTGAAACAACGTTTAGATAATGTTCCTGCACGATCCTCTAGAAGTGATCTCTGCATTTAAACTAACCCACTGGCATGATTATTTCAAATGGGATTGTGTGCTCCTTAAAAACTGAGCCAACACTATTGTTAATGTCCCTCTTTTTCTGCCTCTCTCGTTTCAGAACGCTGAGTTTACTGTTCTCCATGGTGGATCAGAAGAGTCTAAATGTGAAAGCCTTGAGAGCGTTCAGGGTGTTGAGGCCTTTACGTTTGGTGTCTCGGGCGCCAAGTAAGTCATGTTCGTCTGTCATAATGTAATAATAATTGTCTAATTTGACAACTGTCTACAGAGCTGCCCCATAGTTACTACATTTCATTTCATTTACATTTCACCCATTTGTGTTAGTTTGACTCATCTATCTAACTTGTAACTGTACATGGAAAGATCAGAATAATATGGAAGGAACTCCTTCTTATTTTTCAAATCGTTTATTGTTCCCCCCTTTTTTAAGGGGGGTGGGAGAATAGTTTTTAAAAAATATATTTTAAGATGGGAGGGGAAGGCGGGGGGTTAATTAATTGGATTGGTGGTATCAAAGTGAATAGCCATTTGAATCTATATGAACTAATTTATGAACTAATTATCACTGTTTTGAAAGGATTCTAAAAATCACTGCTTATCATTCAAAAAAAAAAAAAAAAAGAAAATCTACTTGTTCTCACTGCACATTTTATTTTAGCTTGAAGAAAAAAGTTTTACATTATTTCCTACGTATGTCCACGTATTTCTTTTACTTCTGGGAGCATAAATTAACTCTATCAGTGTATTCTGAGTTGTGAATAAAAATATTTAAAAAGTCGTGATCGTTTTTTGATTTGATTGTTTGTCTTCATTCCCAGGTCTCCAGGTGGTGTTAAACTCTATAGTTCGTGCCATGGTCCCATTGTTGCATATAGCCCTTCTTGTCATTTTCGTCATCATCATCTACGCTATCATCGGTTTAGAGCTGTTCTCTGGCAAACTTCACACAGCCTGTTACGAATTCAATTCAAGTAAGTCAAAAGTCATTCCCAAACATGCGTAACCATTATGTCTGTATGGTGGTCTTGTTGTTCGTCCTTCGTTGTCGAAGATGACCACGACATCGATCTAGTTACGGCTGACTCGGTGGGTCCGGAGGTGACTGGAAAGACCAATCCGGGCGGGGAAGCCCCACCCACAGGTGGGACAGAGGTGGGTAGGGGGCCGTGCTGTTTATGCTGGTGGCTCTTGCCTTGCGTGCTGTCCGTTTCTTCTCTGCTTGAAAGGACCTGCGCTCTTCTGCTGTGGTGGCACCTTTGGTGATGAGGTGGAGCCAGGAGGGTCCGTCGGAGGCCAGGGTCTCTCAGAATTCTGTGATGATGTTGAAGTCCTTGAGAGGGACCTTCAAACTGTCTTTGAAACGTTTTCTTTGCCCTCCCACCGTTTGTCTGCCTTGGCATAGCCTGTATGGTAACATCCTACCGGATGCTTGTGTGTATGGTAACAGTTTGCAGGGTACCTTTCTATAAGGTAACATCATGCTGTATTTATATCAGTATGATAACATCCTACAGGATAAATGTCCATAAGATATTGATAACATCCTGCAGGATAATTGTCCATAAGATATTGATAACATCCTGCAGGATAATTGTCCATGTGATAACATCCTTAGGATATGTGTCCATATGATAAGATCCTGCAGGATATGTATCCATTATGATAACATCCTGCAGAGTAGGTGTCCATGTGATAACATCCTGAAGCATAATTGTCCATGTGATAACATCCTGAAGCATAATTGTCCATGTGATAACATGCAATAGGATATTATAAGCCCATTATATGATAACACCCTGCAGGATATGTGCTCATATTATGATAACATCCTGCAGAGTAGTCGAGCATACGATGTCAATAACATTCTACAGGATAATTGTCCATATGATAACATCCTGCCAGATAGGCGTCCATGTGATAGCATCCTGCAGGTTAATTGTCCATAGGTTAACATCTTGCAGGTTATATGTCAAGATATGTGGGTTGATAACATTAAGATGATAATTTCCTGTCCATATGACGTGCTAATAATATTCCTCTTTTTTTCACATGCTCCTTTCAGTGTGTCTCGACAAATAGATTCCTAGCAACATTTGTATCCAGATTGCTGTTTGTCATTTTTGTCCTTCTTGTTTTTAAATTCCAAGTTTGACCTCTGGCACCAAAACTAATAGTGATCTGCTTTTTTTTGTTGTTGTTGTTTTTTAAGGACAAGCACAGGAAATGCTGTGTTAGTTCTAGATGTAATTACTAATCAGCATTCATTCCAACCCCACATCAAAAAAAAAAAAGAGGGATAAGGGCAATTGTTCCGTTCATTTCTGCTCATTTTTCCCGCACCTTCTTGTTAGTCCAAATTTTTAACTTTTCAGACGCCTGGTCTGATTGCTGTCGTGCTATCTCTTGTCTATGTTTTCTTTTACTGAAGAGTTTCTTAATTCAAATTCTGTTTTATTTATGCCGCCAAACCACAGGATTTAATTGTTTCCATACTGTTTCTTGATTTTTTAAACGAAATTAATTTGCAAACTCCTTCTCAGGGACGGACACAGCCAAATTGAACGGAAAGAGCTGTAGGTTAAACTCAAAGCAAAAAGTAAAAAAGAAACGGCAAAATTAACTTGTTATGTGCCAGCGTATCCGCCGCTTCTGTTTCCATGTTTCAGAAATGCGGGAAATGAAATATATGTCTGAAGATCTGGCTTGTCCTTAAAGTTACAGACTTAAAATGTTTACGGGAGCTTATATAGTTACTGTGTTGTACAGGTATTTACAGATGTGCACAAAGGTCATTGAATAGGAAGTGTCTATTTACACGACTGGGTCTATCTTGAAAACTCGTCACCCGCTCGCCGGATCCACATGTTAGCGTTAGGGTGGACTTGCGCTGGTCGAGGGTCCCGGCAGGGCCAGTGGAGTTGGTCTAGTTCATTTTAATTATTAGGAAAAAAAAACTGGCGTGTAGGGGAGAGGAATTTCTATGTTTGCCGACACTTGGGTCAGCGCCCATGATTTTTCCTTTATCGTGAGTAACGTACTGAGACTTGTCGTGTAAATACTCGCCTATTGAATATGCCTATAAAGTGTTTTATGGGTGTCTGTTTTAACTCTGTAGGGGTCAAAAGAAATCACTGGATCAATGAAGGATCAGGGTTTTTATAATGATATTTTATCGTGTTCCCAAAGAAATACCAGATTGTGTTTAAAGGCTCTGTAAGATTAACACTTTTTCAATGAAAAGTAATTCCGTTGTAAATGTCTTTGTCCCGATCAGATATTTAATGGGTTAAATATTCTAGACGAGCCAGGGCATCTAATATGACTGTGGAATGTTGTATTTGACCATAAAGCAGTGAACACCCAGCCATGCATTTCTTTGATTGGATCCAGGCCTTTCTGGCATATCAATTCACCGACTCATACGCAAGAAATCAAGGACTTACAGAGTCATCTCATCCCCTCTCCCTCCCCCCCCCCCCCCACCCCCAGGCCGCCCTCTTTCCACTGGGTATTTACACTCCCAGGAGAGACCGCCCAGTCCAAAGTCATGAGTATATGGCTAACCCGCAGCATGACATTTTTGATATTTGGTTTGGAATAATTTTTAAAAGACTAAACGCTAAGAGTATCTTGGGTGTGTATTTCTAGAGCACATACGTTCAATGACCCTTTCTTGAGTAGTTCTCCTCTGCCATTTCACCCAAGAGCTTACACGTTTTTTTATCAAGAACCTTACAGGTTACTTTCTTAAGAGCCTAGCAATTACTTTACCAATACCGTTATAACTTATTTTTCCTAGATCTCACAAGTTTCTTTAACTAGAGCCGTACAAGTTTCCCTTCCTGGAGCCTTACAAGTTACTTTATCTAGATCCTTATAGCTTACAAGTTACTTTACTAGAAGCTTTATGAGTTACTTTACCAAGAGTCTTTTACGTTAGTTTAGCAAGAGCTTTACAAGTTTCGTTACCAAACGTTAATTCCGTTTGTTTTTTCTCCAAATAGCTCCACATAATCTGAAGGCTGGTCTATTATTAGGCTTACTATTAACCAGCCAACGTTTGTCGCCCAGATCATAGAGCTAGGATAATCTACAACATTTTCCCACACTAATGAGAGACATAGCGTAGCAGCCTATTTTCTCACATCGAACGTATATCATACCAAAGTATACATTTATAATCTAGCTGTCAGAACAAATGATTCCACGATAAAGATATGGAAAATTCAAATCAGTTTAGGAATAATGTTTTCTGCTTTTTTTTTTTTTAAGCGGAAACTGGGTCTGAGAGGGTTAAGGAGGGTCCTGTTGGGAGGGTTAAGAAGGGTTCTGTATGAAACGTCGCAATTGATCCTGTGCAGTCTCGATAACCAGACCCTTTTTCCTACAGTCACTTCTTGGAATGACCCAGACCTATCCCTGTAGTTTCCTCTTGGGACCATCACAGAATGGGATGCCATTACTTATCATCCCAGCTCAGTAATGAAGTTATAGGCTGAGCGTAGAGCCATAGTGCTCTGTGTTCTCTCTTAGGACCTTTTGTTTAAGGATCTGTTGGTCATGTGTCGGCCATTTTCACTCACATAATAAAAGGCAATGCAATATGTGTCTGGCTTAAGCTGGGATAGATAGATAGATAGATAGATAGATAGATAGATAGATGGATAGATAGATAGATAGATAGATAGATAGATAGATAG
>JBCAUA010099176.1:0-10298 GCA_038406235.1 Peronia verruculata
TCGAGTAATTACTCGAGTAATTACTCGACTCCCAAGCAAATACTCGAGTCTGGACTCGACTCCAAAAATATTGGACTTGCACACCTCTACTGAAAATGGACCTCCGCATTTGCCAAAAATGCCAAAGAACATGAGGGTTTTGTCACTAACATCTCTACTATCTCTGGAAAGCCTGTGATACTAATCTGCAAAGATCTTTAACACATTGAAGATGCATGGTTTTAGCAGAGGCACTTCTGCTGAGATGCACAGATTTTCATGAATTTCAAATAATTTGTGACAAACAACCATGAAGATTTCAGTAACATGATTTTGTACAAGAATGTAGGTAAAACATATCTTACATTTGAAACAATAGTTTTAATAGAAACTATAAAAAATTGTGCTTCGTAGTGGTGTCAAACAAAGTATGTACAAGCATAACAAAACGTTTCATTTTATATCAAATACTAATCATGGAAATGAGAGAATAACATGTTTAGGAAGAAAATATGGTAAACATATGATATAATGTCATACTAGTGATAACAACGCATAGTGGAAGTGCCTAGAGACATACGCCTGCAAGCACCAGCCATTTTTCTACAGAGGTCCATCGCATAGGGTCTTCAAAACAAATATCTATTTAGTTGTTCTTTTTGATCACTAATGGTCTAAGGGATGGTACCCATAAATCACAAAGAGGTTCAACTACTTCAATAGATTCCCTTGGCCAAAGAGCCAAAAAAAAAAAAAAAAAGCAAACATCCGCTAGACCTTGTACCTAGGTTTAGCATGTCAAACCTCAAAGTCCGATGCGTCTTCAATGTGTTAAACTGAAAATTTATCCTCACGTCATTTTGTCTCAGACACTCAAGTACTCAGCCTAAGTAATGGGCATGGTCAGAGAAACAGCATGCATGTAATATTTTTCTTTGTCGATCTCCATACTGTGCCAGACACCGATGTGCCTATCATTATATATCCAAAGCTGTGTGTCATTCGGTCTATTACTAGTGTTAGTGCATATCAATATTGGCATACTGGATGGCTGCCTCAGTCAGTTGCTACAGAATGAATTTTTTATAAATTGTGTGTGATTGATTTGTATGTAATTCCATCACAATGCTCATCCACTTCTATGACAACGTCTTCAATTTCTGGGTCATCTAAAAGCATAAGTGTTATCTCTGTATCTTTCTTTATTACAAATTTCACATGGTCCTCAGGACTCAGAAGAATCTTCTTTCCTGATGAAACAGCTTGCTAGGCCATCTTCTTGACTTCAAAACCAGCACCACTGACTGCTTTTATCTCTTGAAATATGACAAATTTATGCAAGTGGATGCTGGTGATGAAGTCAAGATGTGACTTGTAGAGATTGCAAAGTTGAACTGCCTCATCCCGACGGGTCTGAGAGGGTACATTGGAAATGTCAGTCTATCACAGTCGGTCGGTCACACTAGTATGTCAGTCTGTCACGTTCATTTCTCAGTATACATGAACTTGTGGAGCATAATTGACTATAGCACATCAGAGGGCGTGTCTTGAATGCAGAGATTCTGATAGGGAAACAAAATAGCACGCGTATGTGTTCTGCAATGCAACTTTTTTGAAAATTTGTGTGATGGACTGACATGCCTATTGGAGGGTTCTAAAATATTGATCAAAATTCAGTGAAACAATTCCCATCCCCACTTTGAATCATACAGTGGTGAAAAGGAATGCATGGGTTATCTTTCTGCAAAAAATTACTAGCTTGCAATAAATCTGTGCATAACAGAAGACATAAATGCTTGGTAGTGAGCTTTATAAATGACGACGGAAGTTTACACTATCCAGCAGGAGAGACAGTGAAAAATAGATAAATCCTGCAAAGGTCACAATTTTTTAAATTAATACTGGTGCAGAAATGGTTCTTCTTCAAAAGTATGCTGATTAAGCTCAAATTTGTTCGCATTTCAATTTTGACCCTCAGGTTGTTGACATTTTGGTGGAAATGGCCCTTACCAAAGTCAATCCATGCTGCTCATGGCAATTATTTCACTCACCTATAAAAGCATTAGCAATAGTTATTTTGAGCCACATTCGATCTCGGATCTCTAGTCCAGAATCAGGCTGTGCCATAGCTTTCACTACAGTTGCCATGTCCGTGCTGATTGTCAAATTCATGTCATCAAAACCTGTGAGAAATAAATGTGAGAGCAGGAAGATAACTATGTGCCGCCTCTCCTTTTTCATGGTACCATACTTCTGATTATCAGTACAAGAGCATGTATCATTTATAAAGTTTGTACTTGTTGAAAGCGACCTACTCTTCTTTGCCATCCTCACCAATGGAAAGTTTGTGAATACAGTGGAGACCACCTGAGAGATAAAAAAGCAGGCTCTTAGACAGATGAACTCTTGCATGGACTGAAACATAACACAACCCATCTGACCCCGTCTTGCCAGCTGTGACTACCTTATCACTACTGTTAATTTCAGTTTTGTTTATACAAACAAATAAAAGCAGCTTTCTCTGGTATGTATTTCTTATTAATTAGATCTTACAATTCCTGGACCTTTCTCAGTCTGTACATTTCATCAATGCCCAGCATCCTTCAGCAAACGTTAGGAGAGTTTCCACTTGGTGGTAAGATTGTTGAATGAAAGCATGGTATGGGTATGAAACCCTACGGGAAATCAAACAAGTAACTGAAGTGTTTAAAATTAAATTAATCAGACTGACTAAAGTAAGAAAACAACTGATCAGTCAGGAAACGTGCTTAATTTATTCCTCCGTAAACACAAACCAATCACAGGTGCTGCCTTGTGTCTGTCTCAAACAAAGAGATGCTAAACTTTATTCCATATGTGGGCTGATTATGTAGTCATACATCTTCCCTCACTTCCTCTTCTCATATCTCTGTATCCTCTATCCTCTCAATAGAGAGGATATATATCCTCAATATATCCTCTCACTGCATACTGCTGTGTGTTTCCCTCAAATGGGAAATCTACTGTGGAATGAGTGATCCAGTGTCTAAGCCTGACATCAGGCTCTTGATGTTCTTTTACCATGGATTTCAATCACTTGTGACCAATGGATTTACTCTGCCCATTTCTGTGATGTTTGTGCTAAAACCTATGGAAATAATGTATTTTATGGTAAACTTTAAAAACTAAATGAACTTGCCATGGCATTTGATTGGAACTCTGTTGAATTCATGAGTCAATAGAGGAACAAACGAGATGCCATGTGACCAAATCAGGCTTCAATGCCATTAAAAAAAAAACAAACAAATCCGAGGAACAAACAGCAAGGAATGGGTATAAAAGGAAGTGCGTTTGCTCCTCCATTGACTCATGGAATTGACAGAGTTCCAATTAAACATCACGATAAGTTCATTAAATCCTTAAACTCTGTCTCAGTCCATTCAGGAATGGGCCACAAACGAGACCTTAAAGTTCTTATTGTTGCTGAGGAAGTTTCCTAATGATAATTAAAAATGCTTTCTCAGCCTACATTTAGAAGCTCACTGCACTTAAAACCCATTGAAACTCTTCAGAACTGTCGACAACTGGCCTACGCTAGGATCACCGGCTCTCTCCATGACTGAGAAATATGAGATATTTTGAGTCAAATGCTCATTCTTAGTGTTACCTTCTCTGGTGAAACTGTATACCTCGGACAGGACTTCTACCTCAGATTTCCTGAACTATCAGATATCTAAGATGACAACCTTTTGCTATATCCAGTCGAAGAGGAAACCATTAAGCAATTTGAAAACCATCTCACCGCAATTCCGATACAATGAAATTTACTACATGTATTTCATTTGGGAAAGAATGGACTCCTTTTTTAGATGTCCAGTTTAAATGGAAATGAAATTTGTACCAATAAGTATAAAAAGCCCTCTGATGCTCATAACTACTTACATCCCTCCTCAGACCATCCTAGACACATTTTTAGGTCCATAGTCCATAGCGGTTTTCTTTGTTTCTGAAGAATATGCTCTGACAATGATCTCTTCTCCAAAAGCCGAGAGTTCTAAATAAAACTACTCAAAAACGGCTACAGACCAGATATGATTGATCCAATCCTCCACAGAATTGCTGCTATGGATAGAAGTGACTTATTGCAATACAGACCCGCCCTTTAGTATATGTTTTACAACACAGTCAGAAACTTCCAAACACGAGAGAGCTATATGACAAACATGCCGGCATCCTTACCAAATCAGAAAAGACGAAAAAAAATGTTCAAGGATTCCCCAATTTTTTATGGGAAAATTCGTCCAAGTTTATCCATATCCAATCTTTTTGTCAGAACATGTTCAAGAAACACCATTTAGACTCAGAATTATTTCGGACCTTGCGGTAAACCAAAATATGTGACTTGCCCTCATGCCACTGAGTGCTGCTTTATCTACAGCACTACTACAAAACAAAAACATTGCATTAAAAGTTCTTTAGACTGCAGTACGGTTTGCAAGAAACAGTATGCGGGCAAGACAACTGTAGCACTGTGTACAAGATTCTCGAACCACAAGAATAGTGCTAGGACAAAGAAAACGAACCCTGAAAAATACCCTGTAACATAAGTCATATGAGGATTACTGGTCTGCAGTTGGGTTCACCAGACGAACTTCTGGAGCTGGAGTCTAAGTGAATAAAGACCCTAAAGTGTCATTCAGACTGTGGAGAACTGAATATAGATGAACCCTTTTTAAGAGATCTCCTTTCTAGCAAATAGTGCATTGCCTTCCATCCACTCCTATTTCAGTTTTTAGGGAATACTGTGTCTAAGTGAATAAAGACCCTAAAGTGTCATTCAGTCTGTGCAGAACTGAATATAGATGAACCCTTTTTAAGAAATCTCCTTTCTAGCAACTAGTGCACTGCCTTCCATCCACTCCTATTTCACTCTTTAGGGAATACTGTGTATCTTTTTCAAGAGATATAAACAACTATGCATTTGGATTGTTGTTTTATTCTTCATGTACACAGGATATTCCTGTATTTCACCCTTCACGTTAGACCTGATGATTTTGGCCTTATTGCGTAATCAAAAGGAGAGCACGATTTGTTTCCAAAGTGAAAGACAACTCAATCCTCGGTGATGTCACTCTTAGAAATAAATATTAAAAACCCATATATAAACGAAATGAATAAAATCATCTAACGGAATAACAATCTTATATACATTCGATTTGAGCACTGTAAATCAGCAGTTATTAAGATCTAATTGCTCTAAAAATTTACTTTTTTACTTTCTTTGAGATAAAATTGAAAAGCCTCTCCTATACAATTAACAAAGCATTTGACTGACACTTCCTTTCGTCTACAACAGTACCCTATTTACATTTTAAATGTTTTCATTATTGCCCCAACATAGAGGCAAGTAGGCTCGAAAATTTGGCTAGTGATATTAGTTTCTTTATTAACTCAATTCAATTTTCCTCATATTGTTTTTCCACTTTTTTGATCTATTTGATTAGTTGTCAGTGGACAGTCATCTCAAGTTTACAATATTTTTTTGTAGTGCTGATGTCGATGATGATGTTGAGCCACAGCCTTCAACATCTGGATCTACAAAGATTGGCATTAGGTCTAGAGGGAGGGGACATGGTAGGGGGTGTGGCTGATGCAGAGGGAGAGTTGAAACAACCCCTACTGATGGTTGGAATATTCCTACTCCTCAACACAGAGACTTGCAAAATGTACCTCCATTCACTACACAAGACCATGCAGGCCTGTTGGGTCAAACAGCAATTACTAATCCTGAGGATGTGAGGGCTTACTTTGATTTTTTCTTGGGTGAAGAAATGTATGAGCTCTTTGCACATGAAACTAATCACTACAGCCACCAGGTCAGAGAAACAACATCAAATTCTTATTGCCTGAATAACTGGAAGGACACAGCCTCTGGGGAAATGAGACTCGTGGTTGCTTTACTCTTAGCCATGGAACTGACCACAAAATCCGAAGTCACAATGTACTGGTCCATGAATACAGTCCTTGACACCCCCTTTTTTTCGGAAGTTGATGTCCCGTGATCACTTTCTTCCTCTCATGTTTTTTTTTTTTCATCTTTCTGATAACGAGCAACAGCCCGTCGAGACACTGCCAACTACAACAAACTTTTCAAAGCATGGCCCCTATTCGATCACCCCAGAGAGCGGTTTGGAACAGTCTACTACCCCGAACTGGCCATGGACGAATCTGAAGGGTCGAGTCTCATTTCGATTATATATTCCATCAAAGCCCATAATATATGGAATGAAATTATACTGCTGTTATGAAGTCAGCAGTGGCTACATTGTAGCCATGAAATTTTTCACAAGGCTGGCACTACCGGACCAGAGAGAGGCCATGGTAAGCAAGTGGTGAGAGAAGTGACAGCCAACTATATGGATGCTGGCCACACAGTCTACATGGACTCCTTCTCTTCTGTGAACCTCTACACAGACCTCCTTGTAAGGGGCACTTCAGCTTGTGGCACCATCATTCACAACAGCAAGGGCCTGACAAAATAAATTTGCAACAATAGTGTCATTTAAGATGAATATGTGGTCAGCCAGAAAGGAGATCTACTTGCTTTGCGATTAAATGACAAGAAGGATGTCACCTTTCTGTCTACTGTTAGCACAGGAGAAGAAACTGACACTGGGAAAGTAAACAAGTGCACCAAGGAGCCTGTGAAGAAGCCTAGGCTGGTCTACCTATGCAACCAATACATGAAAGGCGTGGACCAGTTGGATCAGCATCTGGGCTATTGTAGTTTTAACAGGAAGACCATCAAATGGTGGAAAAGGGCAGCAGCACATCTTCTACATCTTTGGAAGGTACAGGCCTATATTCTATACAGAGAGTTCTCAACAAAGCCAATGCCACAATCAAAGTTCACCTTGATGCTGATGGAAACCTTAGCAGGAGATGGCCATTCTCCCCTCACGTCAGTGGTTCCAGATCCACTGCTTCATCAAGCCGACATTTTCCTAAGAGCATCCCACCTACAGGAAGAAGCTCAGGCCAATGATGAATTGCATGGTGTGTTTGCACAGTGCCTTTGAGGAAGAAAAACACATGCGTAAACAAGACTTCCATGCACTGACTGCAAGGTGCCACTCTGCAGTGAACCCTGCTTCAGGTTTTACCACACTTGTGGATTATAAAAGGGAAATTCGCAGATCTAGATACAATGGAACTTGGGTATTACAAAATCGGATGTTGCGGAATTTTGGTAATGAAGAAAAGAATCTGCAGTGCTGTTTTCTTATTATTTCCTCTAATAAAATCTCGGAATTTGCGAAATGCCAGTCCTCCAGATCTCGCTTAAAGAGAAATAATTTTCCCTGAAAATTTTCCCACATGGCTGTTAAAACCAGTTCCCAGCCAGAATTTAGTTGGGGTACGGTTGGCGTGGAGATCGGTATCAGTGTACTCCAGCGAGGGTGACAACCAGCCGATTGTAAAGTGCAGTCAGGCCTTTTGATTTAGCAGTCTTGTCTCTTATGAAAAATACCATAATAGTGCCCTGTTCAAGTCCTAAAATCTTTGCCCATAGTCTCTTCATAAATCTGACTTTCTACTGAGCAGACAGATCAGTCCTTTTCCTCTCAGTGGATCTAATTTTTGTCACATATATATAAGGTAAAGTATTAATTTTATTTAATCTAAAAAAAGGTGAATCTAACTTGAAATATTACTGAAGACATCTTTTGTTTATTAATTAAATGACTTCCACAATAACTACAAGAAATCTAAAACTGTCATATTTTGCATATGCTATTTAGTCAACATGATGTCAAAAAAAAAATGTAACTATCTCAAAGGTGAACCTAAGAGAATTTTTTTCCAACATGTTATGTAGGCTATATGAATGTACTGGTCTCCTGTTTCTCACACTACACCGACATCTTTCTATTGATCTATCTCCAGCTCTTTTACTTACTTTCATGTTTTTTAACAGTTTTTTGTCTTTTCATTTTTTTAATGCTAATATTTTACTTTGCTTAAAATATTTCCATGCAGACATAAATATACTCATATGCACTGTATATATCAGTAGATGAAGTAAGTAGGAACACATTTTTTCCAAGTAAAAGTGTTCTGTTCAATGCAGGCTAACAAACATCTTACAATCAACTAGCAGAGGAAATATATGTTTATTGCTCTGGCAACTGTTCTTTCAGGCAGTACTTCAAAAAATATCTTCGATTTACACAAAGAAAGGTTTACACAAATCTATCCAGAAATGTTGTTTGTGTCACACAACAATATACTCAGAATGAAAAGATATTCATGAAAACCACTACCACTGTTTAGATATTTACACATCTAAATGATTTATCCTCGACTGCAGAGAAAGCTGTATCTCACAGTAGACTCATTCTGGTCTCAGAATATAAGGCCACTGAAAATAGTATCAAATCATATTCAAGATTTTACAGAAAACTTCATTTTCTAGAAGATCATTGCCTAGAATGGATAAAAAAGTATAGATTTGGTTTAGGGTTACATAGCGAGCATGGTGGGGAATAACTTCACAAATCTATAAAAAAATTTATAAATTCAGTCACATGGCATTATTTCAGAGGAGAAAAGACTGATGATTGTCATACAAAAACATTTGGCACAAGTATCACCAGACCTGCTGATACTTATTCCCAATGTAAAGGTCAGGAAAAGGAAAACCCAATGAGAAGTCATCTATATGTGGAGATACCCAAGACTTAAATCTGTGCATATATAGATAGGTAATTTTTTTGCTAGAAATATGCAGCTTTTATATTGTCTATGTTACCACTGTGGTAATTGTCCATCATAAATCTACAACCACTTGAATCCACTTCTTCTTCAGTACACAAGGCTGTTCTGTTCCATTCTCAAAGCAGCGCACTTAGTTCACACCCGATTGACCACCACAATACAACCTATATTCATGCTATTCCGGGTACATAACTGCTGTACCTCAAACATATTAGTTTAATAAATAAATGTTGATGTATAAAACATTTTTTAAGATTAAGTTCTACACTCTTTATGTACATCACCACATTTTCGGAAAGGGAAAGCAGTTTTCAAAGGCCTTCTGTGGCCTTGTGACTGAGGTAGTTACAATGAAATTTGCACCAACATAACTGTGGAAGATAGTATTTTGTTCCACGTTGAAGTTGTTGCTATCTATATTTCTGATAATTAATTATCTCTTCATGATTAACTCTACTGATCATTTAAATGTCTTGAACTTGTTGATTTATTACATAGGGGGAACGAGATATTAGCAATGCATTGAAGGTTATGATTTAAGTCCAGTATATAACAGTAAATGTTAAATTTTAATATAAGTGTTTGTCGAGTTTTCTATGTTTTCTAGTTTCCACGATATAAGGGCATAAAGTTAAGCAAAAATGAGAATTTTAGTGACTGAAAGTGGTCTGGAGGGCGGTTGGTTCCAGTCAGACCCGCACCAGGTTAAAAGCGTAATCTGACACCTCCACCTGGGATGACTTGGGCAAAACTAAGTTCTGACTAGGAAACAGCCTTGACCAGTAAAATCACGGGGTGGTGTCCCAAAGATAGTTATGCCAAGTACTGCGCATGCGACAAGCTTTTTGTTTGTTTAACCACTCTTAACAATGCCCACCGGCGCCAATTACATACCGTGGCTAAAGGTGAGACACAGTATCAGTGATGTGGAGCCGGAGCCGTGGTGCCGGAGCTTTATTCTCGGAGTCGGAGCCGGCCAAGAAAGTTCCGGGTCTGGCTCCAGAATTCAATGAAGTGCTAATTTACTTCTAAACTTTGATTTATAAATCCAAATTTAAAATGGTGTGTTATTTTATTTAATAACATTGAAATTTAGTAACATTTTCCTACACATCTTGTAACTTGGAACAATTGACTGCATGAGGTATCAGAATTTTGAACCACCCCGTTTTTGCTACATCTGTCAGCTTTTTGTTTGATTAATTACAGAATGATCATTTGAAATTGGTAAGTACTAATTAAAATAATTTATTCGTCGGTGGGCTATTCAAACGTCGTTAAAGTATTCATATTTAATACACTTGAACGTTGAACGACGTTCCAACAGCCCGTTGCCAATATGTATGATATTTAAACCATAAATATTTAAATTGAATCGTTAAATAAAATATGATGAAAAAAAGAAAGCAGCTTTAAGTTTGGCAATGGCAGATAAAGATTCCCTAAAGTGTTGAAAATCAAAATTCCAACCTGACCCAACACAAACATCAAGCATTTTCCTTTTGTTGCTCTAGTTACTGTAAAAATGCAGTCTTTGTTCTCTACTCTACAATTCATTGATC
>JBCAUA010099187.1:0-10298 GCA_038406235.1 Peronia verruculata
TCCAAATTTGGAATCATTCCGCAAAATCGTTCTAGAGTTATTTAAAATTAGCCCTCTCCAAAACTAAGTGTAAAACTGTAAACGCTTCTCCTGAAAAATGGTAAAATCGCTGATACGCCCTTACGTGAGATGGGCGACGTATTTTATTGTCATGCAATTGTCTAAGTCTATATCGAACGTAAATTTCAATCGCACGCAAGAGGATTGCTGAGCAACCATTAAACAACTGCTTTGTTCTTGCCAGGCACTCCATTCCATAAGTTGTGCTAGCCAAGCATTGTGCTTTGCGAGCACACAAAGGCAAAAAGTTTGAAAGTGCTTGGCTACGGAACAGATCTCTGGGCCACCGAAGAGGTGGCCGCTGCTGCGAAACAGAATTTTTCCTGTTTAATTTACCTCTCCAATAACCTGCTCCCAAATGAAAAATCCACCTAAGAGCCCAGTGTCAGGCCAAGACATGCGAGTACCTATGGAAAATAGAAGACAAAGGAGTGGAAATGATGGTTGATATATGATTGCACAATCAGGGCACATTGTGGACCAACCCGTAAGCATTTCTTTGTTTGACAAAACGTCGGACAGCACTTGTGATTGGCTCTGTGGATAAGTTTAGCCTCCTGACTGGTCAGTTGTATAGCTTCTTCAGTCTGTCTGTAAATGCTTGAGTCACTTGTGGCGCATGTGATTATCTGTGGGAATGCAAAACAATGTGATGTTTTCATTCAACAATAATATCATTATGTGAAAACTCACTCTACATTTAAACTCTGGGCACTATTATTACTGGTGTAATTATACCCAAAGAAAGGTCAGGAATTGTTAGATATAATTGTAACACACACGTGGGGAAAAAGGTTGTACTTATTTGCACAGATAAATCTTTAACTAATGCTAATGGTCAACTAATCATAGTAGTGAAGACAATCTGT
Source organism: Peronia verruculata (assembly GCA_038406235.1). Taxonomy (NCBI): domain Eukaryota; kingdom Metazoa; phylum Mollusca; class Gastropoda; order Systellommatophora; family Onchidiidae; genus Peronia; species Peronia verruculata. Next base: position 930 of record JBCAUA010099187.1, read on the forward strand.
AGTCAGACCAGTTGCGTAACTTTTCAGTCCACTTAAGAACCCATCCACCTAAGAGTCCGTTTATTTTTTATTTTTTTTATCCCAGTGAGCAGATTCTTAGCGGAGACCACTGTAATGGCAACGAATTCATTGAAACTGAACATTTCAGAGCACAGGAGAACAGAATTATCTTGGGAGTTCAAAAGATCACCAGAAATAGCAATGTTATTAAATCATAGATTACTATAAATAAACACAAAAGTATGTCTATGAAAAGAACTGCTTTTAAGGGTTGTGTTCACTTGTTTCAGAATGGTCTTTTCGGTTGTAGCAAAATAATTATTAAATGAAAGGTTTTTCATTCCTGGCAAATTTCATGTTAGCCATTTTAGAGTATACATCTGTTTATATTGAAGATATTTGCAGAAAGGTAATCTGAGAGCTGTCAACCCATGATATCTCTGTACTGCAACTGTGCTAACACTGTGACATGGAAACATCAATGAAATGTCAAGAATTGGAATTGTCACAGATGAAGAGTTGAGTTTCCTGTGTGATAGATATTTGCTTTTTGTTTATTTCTGTCAGCTGGACACAGTAGCATTTGATGAGTTCTCCAGGTGGAGACTTCAGCCTACTATGGAATTCACGGGTCAGTTCTTCAGTCGTGTCCAACAAGAGGACATCAAACCCTGTCTCAACTTCAAAAATATTCGAGTGAGTTCCTTATCATGGTAGATTAGAATATACAGTATCTTTTTCATGACGAGAAATTTAATCCATATGACATATATAACCCATGTGTGGGCCATGTAAAGATTTTCTACATTTTCTCATATTATATTCATCAGTACATTTAAAAAATGCGTATATTGCTGTAGATTTTACTTCTTCAAAATGAATATGATTTGGTGTACAAATTTATATGAAGCCTGTTTCACAGAAGCACATTGTTGTAAATGAGATTGACTGAGCAGTGCTAGAATTTGTTCTCTGTGGATCAATTTTAAATAAATGACCGATAGATAAATTCAGTGACTTAAAAAAAAACGCTGTTTTTTTTTTTTTTTCAGCTAGCAGAAAAACTGGAGGAGAGTGTCAAGCAGAATACATTGTCCATTGAGCCCATACCTGGAGATCATTCATTTCCTCGGTAATTACACATCTGTCTTTTGCAATCTGTGTGTGCAGTATACCTTTGTTTTTTTATATTAGCATTTATGACATTTTTTCTCTTATTTTGCAATAGAAAAAAACTTAATTACCTAAAAAATCATTTTCACTTTGTCAAAAATTTTGTAGGCATTTGAATTGAATGTATACTGATCAGGCAGCAATGCCTGATTTGAGTTGGAAACGTGTGTCTCTGGTTTTTACTAAATATTCTATTTCTGATAGGTAAGCTGACATTGCTGAGCCCACCAGCCTATCATCTGTTATTATTTATATTTTTATTGTCGCAAATTTGGCAGGATGTGCACAAACACGAAATTACAACAAATTTCATGTGTGCTCTAGGCAAGACCAATTTACCACTAGGTGGCTTGATTTGAAGACCGAGATATACATGTATTCTAATTGACGTTCATAGCACTCAGTTCCTCATATTTAACAATATACAAACATTTGTATGAGAGTTGTTGATTGAAAGTCGACACGTCCATCTTGGACAGAAAATAATAGTATGATCATAGTCATAGAAAAGACTGATGCAGAGGATGGGAAGTTCCTGAGGAAGAGCTACTTCTAAATATGTCAGATTCTTATTTGAAAAACTGAGAACGACTGCACTACACAATGCACATGCTTTTATAATTACTATGATGATAATTGAATTTTTTTTTTTTTTTTTCAAAATTAATATCAACCCACAGGCCAGTGGAAATGTGGAACATAGTTGGCTCAGAGTGTTTTGTGCATTATGGAACTAGGCAGTGCTCGACCAATCCAATAAAATATGGTGCTTCAAACTTCTCTAAAACAGTTTGACATTACTGATAAGGTATTATGTTTAATATTTCAGATCGAAGAACTGAAAAACAAGTTGATTTTTGTTTTATTTTTCTATTAATGATGGAAACTTAGGTCTAAGTCTTATTTGCTGTTCTATGTTTGATGCTCTGTTCTGTTTTCCATTTTTGTTTATCTTTTTGCAAATAAAACATTTGAAAATGCATTTGATATATTCGAAGAAGTAATTAAATACTTCCACTTGTCTATTTCATGTTTACAGAAAATGCTCCTTATCTGAAACACACAAACTATGTAACTACAAAATCAAATTCGAAGGAGATGAAGAATGGTACTCAATATCGCAAATGTCTCGCAATAGGGTGAGTGGTAAAATGCAACTTTGTGTTGTGTTTTAAATTTATTTGTATGTAATCATGACACAAGTACATGACAGATTTTAGTACTCTTCCTTGAAACTGAAAAGTAGATTAACTCAAAAAATAACAAAAAACTAATGTTATTCACAGATTGATGAGCTAGTGCTATCTGTAGCATAAATTACCACAGCTCAAGAGCTGAATTGTTTAATCAGAGATGATGTGTTTCACTGCCTTATCATTCCCAAACAAGAAATTGTAATATAAGACAATTTAAGACAAATATAAGACAAATTAGAGATTTACAAGCCTGATCTGTCTACCAGATATGAATTTTTATTATTCAGAAAAAGAACTCAAACATAATTTGGTCCTTTTTCATTATATATGTACATATATATGGCATCTTATCAGTTGTCCCTATATATCAAGAAGCAATATTTCTCTTTAGTGAATCTTTCACACTTTTTTTTTTTTTTATGATTTGAGCAGATAGCTGCTGTATGTGATTTTTACTCATACCTGCGATACATTGTGCAAGGGCTGGTCAAATGTTCAGGTAAGAAAAAGTCTGACAGACAAATCGTGTGTAGTAAAATCATGTGCCACAGTATTTGAGTATTTATGATGGTACCTGTATGGGTTGGATATTCATATTTATAGACAAGGTAGATCAGGAGAAAGTAGACTATAATAATGTATGTCTTCATTGCCCAGCGTGACTTCCGACTCATTTGCCCTGGTTGCAAGACATATGCCAAATGATTGCTGCTAGATTTAAAGCCTTACAGCGTGGACTTTTTAATGTATTTTTGTGTTGCTTGGATTTTAACGAAACCACATGATAAAAGGTGGTGTCATCAAAGATGTATTTATTTGTTTTTTATGCAGTGATCATTAAAAAAAAAAAAAAAGACATCTAGCACTGAACATAGACATTTGATCAAAGTGACTTCAGCTGAACAATAGTTTCAACTTCTTTGTGTCAATGGTTCATTGGGGATTTTTGTAAGTAAAGGGTGAATTATGTTGATCTTGATCAGATAGTGTGGCCATATATATTGTAGAATTAGGTGAATTGGGTTTCATGTCAAAGTTTTAAAGTGTATCATTATTGGTGTTAATGATAAGAGAAGTCCATGTATTCTACTTTGGCGGAAAAAAATTCTTTTGTTTGTGCCGATTAGCGCGTGTCCAAAGTTTTACCTTGTCGGTACGATTTGTTTTTCTTAAAGAAGCCTCTGGCTATGCAACATAAGTGACCATTGCTCAAAAGAGGTGATAAGAAATCTATAAAGATTTAGTAAAACTTGTTTCATATGTCCATTGGCTTTTATCAGAAAATTATTATGGTGTTACTTTGAGATTGTCCTTATCTTTTTCAGACAAAGACATGTATGCAGAACTGGTCAGATTGAGAAGTCAAATGGCTCAGGCAAGATTAGGTCTCATATGATGGCCCAAGAAGAAAGCTTATCCTTGGTGAATGATATTGTGATCACTTTTTTTGCTGAGCAACTAATCGTGTGTTGTCTGTGTTTCTGGCACATAAGGTTTGTTAGCCAGGGAATTCCTGACAGATCAATTAAGAACTTACCAACCACTTTGGTAGCATTAAGTAAGACCTTTTAACACAATTACTGTTTAAAAATATGAACGGAAAAGACAAGCTTGTGTTATCTTATATTGTCTGTGAGTATCTGAGCATTGGTCCATTCATGACAGTGTGACAGTCATGGAACTCACTTTGGCAGTGGAAATGTGTATTAACATAATTATAGAGATCAGTGTCATCTCTCACAATCAGATCATTCTGTGACTTTTTGATGTGCTCGTGTTTAAATGAGAAGACCCAACAACTGTTCTTTTATGGTAAACTACTATGACTGTATTTTTTTTTTTTTTTTGTGCTTGTTGGATGGCAAAGTTATTTTTATGTGTTTTCGTTGTGAATAATTGTATTTGATTATATTCACGTTCTTGTGACTAGACAAGAGGGACCAAACTCTTTGTATTATTATAGGATTGATGCATGCAGTAACTTCTTTTTTTTATGTGTGTGAGAAAAATGTAGGCCTTCTTTGACCAGTACAATGAAAAGATTGTAGCAGTTTCAAGTCGTGAATGGATGTATTGAACCTCTGAGGTTTCAGTCATCAAGCATGGCTTGAGGAGAGATTGGGAGACGTTTTTTTTTTTTTTTTATTAAATTCTTTTCCAGCTTGGAGCCAGAGATTCAGTATTATTCTTTCACAACGAAGATACTCTCATATTCTGTATGAAATCATTACAAGTGCATTTGCTCAGGGCATGGTGTCCATGAATACATAATTTAGTATCAGTATTGATACATTTATGCATATGGAACAATTATGTGTTTCTGGGCTGTATTGTAACAGTCATTTCACAGTGGCCCACATCAGTTTTAGCTGTTTTGAGAAAATGGATATATACTGTTTGGTTTACCATTTAAATATTTGCATTTTATACACTATGCATGTACTGTTTATGGGACAGGCTATATTGAAGCTTTAAATTTAGAAGACAGAATAATGATTGTTCAATTCTTTTCATTGTATGATGGTAATTGTGGCCAGTATCATAAATCAGAATCTCAAACAAAAAAAAATGACTTAAGAGGTTGACCATGAGGTTAGTTTAATATCTTCTGCATATGAGGACTATCGTAATCCACGTTCCAGCTTGGTGCAGATGATTGTTACTGGCTTTGAATGGTCAAGAAGGGTAACAAAAGTATGAACTTTATCCAGAGTATTGCACAGAAAGGAAAGATTGTTTCTGATGAACAACAGAAATGATAATTCACCGAGAAAGCTGCAGCAAAACCTACGAAAAAGATTGAAGGACTATTGAAGAAGGAAGGTACTGAGCTTAGGCCAAATAGTGAATTGACCAAGACAGCACAAGGGCTTGTGTTATCCTCCCTAGATTATCACTGCATCCTTGCCTGATGGGAAGAAGTAAAACAGTAGCTCTCCTCCCATTTAAATTGATATGGCTATCTTTGGCTTTTCACAACCACCTTTTTTTTTTCCCCCTCTTTTGTTATGAGTATGGTGCATAGGCAGTTGAAACCACAGTTTCAAGGACACAAAATGTAAAGTGTAGAATTCATAGGAAGAATTTATGGAAGACAATATATTTTTTCAGCTGTAAATGATCAAAGCTACATGGGTTGTTTATTTATAATTAGCTCCCGGATTATTCTCTGGAGCAGCCCAAAATCATTATCTGAACTTCATTTAATAGTATTCAGTACATTTTATGGTCACTGACCTTCATGTAATATGCTTGTATGTTGAACTCTCTGTATGTTACTATATTTCGATAATCAGTCGTATCTTCTCTGGTACCTTCTATATTCTGCTGTTTACTCTGATATCATGGGCTTCCTTATCTAACTTAATCTAAGCTAAGTGATCAGCCTTTGTCCCAGCACAATATCCACATGTACAATTATTTGTTAAAAGCATGGTGAAAAATCACACCATTCTCTAGGACATCTGTGGAAGAAGGCCTTATTTGGCCTGCCATTGCTCCCCAAGTTTGGCTAGACACATCCATAATTTTCCTGTCTTGTAGTCTTTTGGACTTGTTATGCCGAGCACCACCAACACATCTGAGGAATGAAAATGCAAATATGTAGTACTATGTGATTAAATACAAGTTTTCAGAAAATGGTAGTTTTTCATTATATCTTTTGTATTTTGGTGCATTTGAAACCAGGCTTAGGGTGTATTGTTATCTGTGTTGTTGTACTTTTCATGGGACAGTAAAGGAATAAGCAAAATGGAACAACATAGTAATAGTGTCATAGGCATTTCCACTTCACATGTGTAGTGAGTGGCCAATTCTTGATATTAAGACACTGTAGTTTATGCAATTTAGTGTAAATGGGTTCTGTTGTAGTGCTGCATGCCAAGTAGCTCTTTCCTGAAAGTTTAAACATGAGTTACTCCAGCCTTTGTGGAATTTTCACTGAATATATTTTAGAATAGAGAAAAAAAGGTATTGATTCATTTTGGTGAAATTTTTCACAACATCAAGGTCTGTATCAAACATTAAAATATGATATGCCTTATGAGCACAATTCATTGAGTCATACAATTTTGAGGAGATTGATTGTCAGATGTTAGAAGCAAGTTTGTCAACATTTCATAGAGCCAATAGGTGTCTTGAATCCAGGAATAAAAAAAAATTAATGGGCTACGTCAAGTCAATCTGTTTCCGTTAGTCACTTTTTGAGCCTACAAGTAAAACAGTCATCTTCATATCCAATTCATTCAGATTGTGACAGAGGTATCAACATCGCATTTGATTTTCTTAGCATTTGTTGTGACCCAGTTCAAAGGCGAGCCTTTTATGCCTAGCAGTATTCTTTTTACATCTGCTGCTGTACTGAACCTTTTTCTCTAATATCAACATTTATCTCTCTTTCTCTGTACATGTGTAAAAGTTGTTTCTTAGATCTTGCCAGTGTGGTTTTAAAAAATGCAACCTATTCATTTATATATTAATTCCTTTATTATGAATGAAACAAAGCTCTTTTCTTGTCATAACTGGGGGGGGGGGGGGGATATTCATGTATGTTATTGAGTTTGATACGATAATTTATAAGCAAAGGCACACTGTTGCCTGCAAACTGAAGGGGTTATTTCTAGAGAATGGCCCTAAGGCTCTGTGTTTGTAATAAGCACTAGAGAAGTTACATTTGTGAAATAAAGACGGTGAAGTACATGTATGTTGAGCATTCTCTAATTGTGCAGGTCCCTATAAAAACGTTTGCTTAGTTATAAGATTAGAATTCCAAAGTATACATGTCAGCTATATAGGCAGAACATTTGATTTTCTACTTCATAAGTGTAACAGAGATGCTCATAAAGAGTGATAGTTATGCTCTTTATGCCTTTGTTAAACTGTTAAACAAAATTAGCAAGTTTGCACAAGAACTATGCAGGTGCTGATGATGCCTGTGCATTTGTGTATGTGTGTCAGATTGCTTTATATGGTGACAGGACCAGACAAAATGTTGATGAAACCTAGCAGTAGGGAATGAGTAATTTCAATCTGAAAAGGAGCATTATGTGGTATGTGAGTTCATGTATGTATTTTGGAGTGTAAAAGCTGAGAGCATCTAGGAAAGAATCTATTATCCATTTACAGTTAGGAAATACATGTAGCCATGAATAATTATGCAGTGAATTGAGGACATGCGGAATCTTGCATGTCAGGAAACATGCTTAGTAGACCCATCTGTTCAAAGAATGAGAGAATGCCTTAGAGAAAGCCAGATCAATTCCTAATCCTGATTTAGACATAAAAGAAATAAAAAAATAAATAAAAAACATGCGAACACACATGCTAACAAAAGGGTGAAGTTATCTACATGTTTTGTTTTTTGTTTTTTTCTGCCATGGCGGCCAGTATGTGGATTTAAAAGTAATGTGATTTGCTGAGGATATGCCATGTTTTCATTTTTATTTATGTTTGTTTTAATTGTTCATAATTGAGACGCGACACGATGAAATCAGGCACTTGTCAAACTGAGCCGACCGGAGAAATCATGTTTTTCAACAGTGCATGAATTTTTAACGGATTTTTGTTTTCTTCACCAAACCCTTCTATATCAATCTAAAAATGCATTTCAGAGTTCAACTGACTGAAATAGAGTGAGTAAAGGCCCAAGAATTGTAATTTTACTGGCATGGCCGAACAAAGGTAAAGAAGGATTTACAAAAGTGATCTGCCATTTTCTCACTAAATTCAACTGCAGCAACCTGTCACCCCCACCGTCTTTAACTGCAAACATCTCAACTTCTACTTAAGGTAGACCAATACTTTTTTCACACGCTGAAAGGGAATTAAATAATCTTCACAGTGATACCATTAACTCCATATGCTCAAAATTTGACGAGCGCCTGATTTCATCGTGTCGCCTCTCATATACAGATGACTGAAGGAGGGGACTAAATGAATGATGATGAAGTCTACAAACTCAGAATCTCTATCTGTATATAATACGGGTTTTGCAATATTTTCAGTGTTCATTAAATTCAATATACAGTTTTTAATTGTTGTTTCTTTCAACATTCAGTGTATGTTTGTCTCAACACTCTGAATTTGGTGCACCTGTTTTACCTGTTTAAGTGCTGCAGAAAGTATGATGTAATCAAAGAAATCCTGAACTGCTTCATGTAGTTTTTTTTATGTACCTTTGATTCTATATTATTTTTATGTTAGTGATCAGGAACTTTTTGATTTGCCATAATTTTGCATTTTTCAGGGATTGTTGAGATTATGTTATTAATAATATACTCTCCAACCACTCATGATCCATGCATTCAGTATTTCATTTACAACTCACCTCATTATGCTACATTTTTTTTTACAGTGAGATTGGCCAATGGATAAATTCTGTGGATATATTTGCCCACTGATAGTCGTATAATAACATTGCAGACATGAGTCAATGCGCTGTCACCAATCTCAGAATTATAGAAACAGCTATCAGTACCAATTTAGTGCCATGCCAGGCATCTTTGATTGTAATGTCCAGTGTCATGTTTGGAATGGACCCATCCTCCACAACATCATTCTTACCTCTAGTCTCTGTCAGGCCCTGAAAGAACAATGGCTGGATGAACATTTTTGTAGTAAATCCTTGTGATATAGTACTCATACTGTTAGGATTTCAAATTAGCTTCTTTTTTTTCTATTTGATATTTTGAAATAAAGTGGAGTACATGTAAATCAAATGTAGGCAATCAGTGTTTTTTCACATCCATCCCATAGATTCACATTAATTGGATTTGATGCTCATGGTTCCCCAGAAGCTGAGTCTTCGTGTGATTGCCATCGCTCCTTTGTCAACCATTTTAAAAAGCAGCATGTGTTGGATGTGTTTGCTGTTTGTACAGTTTTAGGATATATCAGTCTGAAAATATCTATATATTTACATAATATATATGAGTCAGTCTCGTCTTATTGCAACAAATTAGGTGACTTCGTTTATTCAGCTATCTTTCAAAGGTCATTGATC
>JBCAUA010099198.1:0-10298 GCA_038406235.1 Peronia verruculata
GTGGAGAAAAAACTGCCCATCTCGTGATATTGCGAGTATCATTATGTATACATCTCAGCTTAGTATTATTGTCGGACTCTGCTTTGGCATTCGGACCTCGGGGGGAAAAACGGGAGCGACTGTCGTATTGGGGAGCACCTACTTTTTTCTGGAGGTACATGGAAAGAAATTGTGTAGAATCAAATATCTTTCTTGTGTCAACGTGCGTTTTACATTGTCATGGACATGACTGCCGTAGGTTAGTTGTCACATTTGAGTCGCTCGTACGTGCAGGGGAAAAAAAAAAGTGCTTGGCTGTCACATATCCTGGTAGTTTTTTGTCATGATATGGCAACTCAAACCATCGCCTGAAGTGAAAAATCCATCCTTTAGTTTTGGTACAAAATTATACAACAGAATTTATTTTATGAGTCACGCAGTTGGGACATCAAGGGAATTGGAGTGGTACAGAAAATAGACATAAATGTTTTTGTCGCCTCAGTGATTCTTTTCCTATCGATGTCCCCACACCAAGGTTAGATGAACAGTACTTATCATATAAACTGGCCGTTTTTGCTGAATGAATTACGAGAGATCTGGCCTGTTTTTTGTTTTTTGTTTGTTTTGTTTTCTTCCGAGGGCACTGAGGAAATCACTTGAACCTTATTTTTGGCCTGCAAATTTGTTGAATGTCTGCTTTTTGCTATAATCATATTATTCCGTTTCATCTTCCTTATTACGTTAACTTTGTTTTGGCCAAATTTCTGATGGGAGTGTACGGTCGTTGTGTATCATCAACTCACGGACCTAGAGTACCTACCAACCGCTGCACAATCATGATACTGTCAGTAAACACAGCAGAAGTGTAAAAAAAAAACAAAAAAACAAACAAACATCACAGCATAAGTGTAAATAATAGTAACAACTGAGTAAATAATGCAAGGATGTAACGGCTATTTCCAGATAAAATGTTGTTATTATACACCTCACAAAAGACGCTTTATTTATCATCATGCATTAAGTTCGGCGGGGGAAAAACAGCTCCCGCAGGACCAGTCGTCACCTCAGATCTAAACAACCAGCTCTCCTTCATTCCTCCTTGTTCTCTTCTACTTTCTCAAGGTGTCCCTTATTCTGCAGACCTGTCCCATCTCTTCTTCTGCCTCTTCTTCTGCCTCTTCTTCTTCCTGAAACGGTACCTTGCAAAATCGTCTGTGCAAGCCTGATGAAGATCGCATGGTCATACCACACATTGATAGGAATTGGTCCCAATTTCATTCTGAATTCGTCTCTTAACTTCTTCATTTGTAATGCCGTCTCTGAATGTGCTGAGAATAATATTGCAAAAGCATGATTTCCATAGTCTGCTGTGAGGGTTCAAGTTTTAAAATGCATAAAGGAAGAGAAATAACCAAGGAACGCATCAGTCTGATTTTTTAGCTGACGCTGATTTATTGTTCATATTTCTTAAGTTTGAGATTGCTGTAAGCTATTCCTTGCCTAGAAACCTCTAAAAATATAGGGCACGTGACAAGATATATCTGCAAGTCTTGCCGAGACAGGTCTGTGAGATATGATGATGACATGCAGGGAGAGAAAGTAAGGACAGTCAGACAGGAGAAAAGACGACGGGAGATTAAAATCCCGATAAGGGTTGATGCCATTTTAAGAAACGGGAATAAACTTTGGTAAAGTAATTTCATTGATAGGCACTGGAAGACTTAGTAACGAAATGGAGATTTAAAGGTAACATTTAGAACGTCAGCTACAATACTTATTAAATACTACATGTAAATAAACACCATATGATAATAGTGCTTGTTTTATTTTCTTTATTATAATTTTTTTTTTCGCATCCATATAACTTTCAAAAAAATATTTTGTACCTTATTCGGTTAAAATTGCAGGTGCTAAGGTGTTTTTTTTTCCCCCATTGGGCTTTTTGAGGGGTTTGTCTTATAAACTGCTGGTTTTTAACTAAGCGAAACAGCTCAGGTGGCTGACAAATGGCTCCTCATCTGACCAATCTGCTGATCTATTGACCTACTGGTCGTGAAATTTATCTGATAGCCAATGTCAGAGAACTAGAGAAGCCGTTAATTTTAACTTTACCAACAAGCTTTGCTTTCCAGTTTCTAGAAATGGCACCTTGTGGTATGGTCACGCCTGGTCTTTTAGCAGCCGCGCATAAGGTTGGTGCTTGTAAAAAAAAAAAAAAAAGTATGTAATAAAACCATAGACTCCTACTATGGTGAATTTGGCAACTCGAAACTTTTCGCTGTGCTTAGCAGAGATGGTAAATGCATCATCATATAAAGAAGTAGAACAATGCAATGGTGCATATATCTATATCATATATATAATTTAGAGTAGTGAATTCAAACGTTTTCCATGACAAAAAGAGAAAACCTGTTTCAAAAACAACGAACCAGGAAAAATAAATAAAATGTGTGAGTGTCATGTATGGATAGAGCGAGAGAGGTCGTTGGGGGCGAAGTTACAGGCGAAGTTACAGAAAGAAACAAACAGAAAAGAGAGAAATAATCATAGACATTATTAGTAAGTAAAGTCTGGCTCTTTCGAGGTTAACGTGAAATGACTCGCCATCCCTCTCTATCATCTACCACTCTTCTGGTGTGTATTCCCCTCAAAGACAGATTCGTCCAGTAATTGATGTCGTCTGTCCATTCTTCTCTGTCTTTTCCTCTCGCTCGGTTTCCCTCGACTTTCCCTTCCAGTATATCCTTGACAGATGGTGTTGTGTCCCTTGATGTGACTAAAATATTGTAATTTCCTTTTCTGAATTGTTGTCAGTAGTGTAGGTTTGACTTTTGGCTTTGTACAAACCTATTTGTTAGTCTTTGTCTTTGTCCATCTAATCTGTCTTATATGTCCGAATGTCCACATCCCAAAGGATTGTTTTATTCTCCACATTTTTATTTGGAGTCCAAGCCTCTGACCCATAGAGGAAAACCGAACACATATAGCACTTGACAAGTTTCAGTCTCAACTCAAAGGAGATGTGTTCAGATTATAACACAGACTTCATTGATGTGAAACGCGGTTTTGCTATTCCAATACTCATTCTTATTTCTCCATAACTTTTTCCATCTTCTGTAGTCTGCTGGCCTAAGTGTATAAAACATATTTTACTTCTCTGATAAAGCATCTCTAAATAGCATCATTTTGACACGGAAAATGAAGTGAAAAGTTAAGTTGAAGCCTGATTTCAAAAATAAAGAAAGGACTTGCATTTTACATATCTTTCGGAAATCATCCACTAATGGGAGAAACCTGTCTTTTCGGATGGAGAAATAAATACCTTTGGTGGGGGGAAAAAACAATCTGTCTTCATTCCTTTAAGCTCAGACTGAAAACTTTTTGAACACTTCTCGTAAATGATTTATTACTGTTTCCTGTCCGGCTGCTATCCATGTTCTCTCTTTGAGCTCCGGGTTGCATAAGAATGTTTCAGTTTGATACTGCATGGTTTTAACGGAGCTATAGAAATGTCCGTATAAAACCGGCTTTTGTGATGGTAAGGCAAGCCTGCATTACGGATGAAATTAAATGCATAAAACTTTGCAAGGGTTTGTATTGCAACGTCTGGAGGAGCTTCGAAATACACGGTCGCCGTCCGGGCTAAGGGGTCTGTGAAGAGAAGGACGCGGTGAGAACTGTAGATGAATACTCCGGAGAACGTCATCAGCAGGAACCCTCGAATCACGTTGGATTGTTTTGTTTTGTTCTATTTTTTTAGGCTGAGCCAAAAATAAGATTTTATTTAGAAGCAACGAGTCCGTCTTACTGGCAATGGAGGTAATGATATTGTTTTTCCATCCGATCTGCGTCATTCTGGAAGGAGGAGAGGGGGGGGGGGGGGGGTAGAATTTGAATTCGTCAGCCCCAGCCGCTCTGTATAAATCGCGAATGTCGTCTGGGCTTTCACAATCAAAACGTAGGCAGATTATACTGACCCGGGGTTATAGTGAATCAGTGGTAAACTTGTGTTTATTCCCTCTCCTCTCTTCTGCTTCCTTTGTTGATTCATTCATCAAATACTCTTTCCATTCCTCCTCCCCCTCAATTTTCATCTGTAAACAATAGTTAATGGGAATTTTTTTTTTTTCGATGATCTGGACGCAGCTTATAGTCGATCATATATTAATAATAAACATATCACAACATTACTATTACACTATGTTGGTTAGTTGCTGGAGGTCCACTCCGTGTCCTCATTAGATTTTATTTCTATGCAGAGAAGATTAGAAAACCTAACTTGCATGCATCTATACATGCCATCTGATGCCATTTTTCATGAACTATGTTGTTGTCGATAACATTGATTGTGTTGTGTGATTACTTGTGCTTATATTCTCATCTTCTATCAGCTCTGCTCAGAATGTTAGTGAAACAATTAGAGACAGTTAGCGCAATAAAGTTCATACTACTCCCAACACGGCGAGGCCGTGGAGAGAGACTGGATGCAAATTGGTAAAATCTCTGTACATACATGAATAACAACCTTTAATTCAGCGGCTCTCAACTTTTCCTTCCTGAGGGTTACAAAGCTGATCACTGGAAAGCCCGGATGTCCAGCGAGAGAAAAGACAATGACACGATCAGAATTTATCTCTATGAGGAGAGTGGTTTTGTTTGCGCCTACAAAGAGATATAGTATTGGACTCAAATGGTTAAGCTGACAAGAGGAACAGAGCAGTGAACGTCTAATAACAAGCAAAGTTCGGTGGTCGGCATCTCTACACAAATTGAGGAGAGAACTGGATTCTGACGGATTAGTGGGGAGAGGAGGTAACATGGGAGCCCTTGCTTGAATAAAATAATTCATAAGAAAAACACATTGGCCCAATACAGACAGTACTGTATTTGATTTCGAAGGATGGAAGCAGAGGGCTGTGGGATTGACATGATAATGTGTTCCTGAAAGGAAACTGTTCCTTTTCAAAAGAATAAATTAACAAGAGGTGGCGATGTAGTTTATGTGTAATATGCGCAGCTTAACGAGAAAAAGAAAAACCCATATGTTCAAAAGGGGACGAACTTGATGTTCCTCCATTATTGGAATAACAGCTGTCCAGACCGAACTTTCCTGTAATTTGAGACCTAGCTTGTTCACGTGACCAAACCAAACCAAGCCCAGTACCTTTCCCATCCGCCCCGACAACAGTCCCTCTCTCTGTCACCCCGTTTTCTTCTGTACCAGTAAAAATCGAATCTTCTTATTTGAGTTTTATTAGCTCTATTTCTGACCTGGAAGAGTCAGTACTTTATCTCAATTATTAATAGATTAATATTAGGCATGTGTTCTTAAGTGGGTGGGAAATTAATACATTTTTAGCGACCGCGCCAAAAGAACAAAACTGGTCATCAGATTCGCAGCTACATACCACAAAGAGGTATTATAAAGTTGATATATGACAAACATTACACACCTTTGGGGACACCATATATTATATCTCAGCTTGTACCACATAGATTGTGCAAAACTCCAGTATGTCATACGGAGTCAAAGGTATAATATTAGGTATCCTACGGAAATTTGAAACATCGAGTTCTGGCCAAGTATTGTCCATTCATTTTAAAACAAACAAAAGTGATTGTACGAAGGTTGTCCCAGAAATAAGATAAGTAAGGCGATAACTCCTAGAGTTTTAATCAAATTTAATCAAAATTATACAATATACTTTCCATCATATTTCTCAATGTAATCACCATGAAGATCGATGCATTTTCTCCGGTGTTTCAAGAGGGCACAAATACCCTCCCTGCAGAAGTTTGCGTCAAGACTCTTTAGCCATGCTCTACCGCTGAAATCAATCCGTCATTATCATCAAACATTTTCCCTGTCAAATGATGCTTAAGAGGTCCAAACGAATGAAAATCTGATGTGGCCAGACCAGGGCTATGAGGAGAATGTGGTAAAATTTCCCACCCATACGTTTGGAGCCAGTCTTTTGTGATGTTTGCAGTATCGGGGGTGGAATTGTCATGTTGAAAAACGACGCCCTTCTATAGCCGCTCAGGTCTCTTTCGCTGCACAGGCTTCGTGAGTTTCTCCAATGTTTCACAGTATCTAGCAGCATTTATTGCTTGACCAGTTTCAAAAACGTCAACCAGTAGAACACCTTTTGAGTCTCAGAATACAGTGGCCAGCAATTTGCGCGCTGAAGGTTACGCCTTGAACTTTTTCGCTGGCGATGAAGATGGTCTTTTCCAAATCATTGATTCCTTCTTTGATTTGGGTGTAACGGGATGAAGCCAGGTCTCATCACTGGCTATCATGTGATCAAGAATATATTCATGGTGATCACCAAGCTCAAGGTCCCTACCAGGTCCCATAGGCGCTCCCCTTTCATCATTAAACCGCTGGAGCAGGGGTCCTGAGACACTTTGCATACGCTGCTCCTTATGGTCTTGGATCACTTGTTTTGGGACCCATCGGGTTGAAACTTCTAAAATCTAACTGGTTGACGATCTATGAATGGACGATTTTAAAAAATTCCGACCCTAGGGGAGAGTTCAAGAACTTTGAGTCGTCTGTCCTCACGAGTCAGAATCTCAACAAGCTCCACATGTTTAATTGACTGTGAAAAAGATGACCGGCCTGGACGCTGTCTATCCTGCACATTTGCTGAAACTCATTGCACCAGAAGATCACTTACTTGAGGCTCATAACACCTTCTCCATACACGCTTACCAATTCTGAATGGATTTCGGAACGAAGTTTTCCTTTTACATTTAAAAATCTTATCAAAGCACGAATTTCTTCCTTTGACTACTCAGCAATGAGGGTAGCCATTTTTGTTTCTATACAGCATGGTAACGCTTTCATCAATAGTGCTGAAACGTTCATTACTGGTGCTCTATAAATAGATCTTCAAATTCCGTTGAACAATTTTAGATATGACCATTGGTTCAAGAGTTATGGTCTTATTTAACTTATTTCTGGGAGAACCCTCAAAGGCCTAGTATGCTTGATAGTTTGATATTGTGAGGGATAAATTACCAGCAGTTTTGGGTATTGGCACATAAACGTGCTGGAAAGTGCAGGCTTTTTATCCTTTTCGAAAACGAACGTTTGCCTGGTGTAGATGGATAGACAACTTTGATAAATAATTAATTATGGGTAATCGCATATTATCTAATTATTATTGCTTTTTCTGAGCAACTGTCAGACATATCGAATCCCACTAGTCGAAGGAATGATGAATCAATCCTATAGATTTAGATCTCGATCTAGATCTAACATTTAATCTAGATCTATATCTAGTCTATAGATACGACTCTAAGATTAAAGACTGTTTCTTACCTCGCCTTCATGTTTTATGCGGCATGTCACGTGATAATTAACCGCCTTTCTCATCTCTGCCTTCACTCTCGCCCTGATGAGGAAGACATAGGTAGCAGATCGACTGAAGGCGATGCTCGTCACAAAATTCTCTTTGAAGAGCTCCAGGCCCTTTATAGTCGCATTGTAGCTGTTTTCAATCCCATGGGCGTCATTTAGTTTTTTAGTGTCTTCCACAATTCTTGTGAAATTGAAATCAGTTTTTTTTTTTTTTTTAGCGGCTCAGTCTATAAAGAAAATACGCCGGTTCCGCCATTGTTTACAACCGGAATTTCCTGAATACGTGACTAAACTAAGAGATTAAGAACGAGTCCATTACGAATAAAAGGATGACACTGTATGGTGAAATGTACGGGGACAAAATTATAGAGTTTGTAAGTGATACAAGGGAGGCTGTAATCGTTCCCAAGGGTGTTACACTGGTACTCGTTTGCTACATTTAGATCTATGTCGAGTATTACTCATCTTTTTTTTTCTGGGGGGGGGGGGGGAGGGAGGGGGGAGGGCTGCTATTTTTTTTTTTTTTTTTAATACTTCATAATGTACCTTTCGCACTAGCCTTGCAGTTTAGTAGTATTGTCGATGTAATTTTCATTTGCGCCAGCTTATCTAGCAGATCTAAGTTCCTTAAGTTACCTTTATGTACCGCCCAGAAACTTGAGATCTAAGGATCATAACCACCTCTCTATTCCTCGTTCCCATATGAAAAAATATGGGGATAGGGCATTTTCATATGCAGAGCCTTTAATCTGGACTGCACTGTCTGGGTGCATTCGCAACTGTTCAAGCCTAGAGTCTTTTAAATGACAGTTAAAAACATACTTGTTCACCAAGGACCTGTCTGAGTAATGGTTTCAGGCTTTTCCGGTGTGATGGTTGTCAGTCATATCTACAAACATACCTATGTGTTTGAGTTGTATGACATGATTATGTATATTATGTGCATGTCTGGAATCATGTCGGTATGCCATGTTATGATTTTGTACGTATGTTATTGCTCCTGTTTGTTTTGAGCAAATTTCATGTGTGGCTGTAAAACACTTTGGTTCTGTAAAGCGTTTCTAGTCCTCCGGGGGATGAGGCGGCATATAAATGCCCTATATTATTATTATTATGATTTTTATTAGGAAACCCAGGCTTCCGTAGAAAAGGGTGGTATGGACTACTGCCTTGTAGACAATGTTTGCTCTTAAAGCTCTTGTTGTTCCAGACTCGTTTGTATGGTCTGCCGCTCTTAGCCTTCCAAAGCCTGTTGTCTATTTCCTTGTCGAGCTTGGCATCAACTGAGATGGTACAACCGAGGTATTGGAACTGCTGGACCAGCTCGAGGTCTCTTCGATGGTGATGTAGGGCTGGCTGATGGAGGATCTCTGTCATCTTAAGGCTAATCTCCAGGCCGAAGAGCTGAACAGTGTCAGCGAAGCAGGATGTGATGCACTGCAAATTTATTACGGACTGTCTATCTGGGCCTAGTATTGTAATGAGGAAGCGTTGGCAAATAAAAAAGTTGCACCACAAAGTAAAGACGAAACAATTTTGCGTTGGCTCGCACATGCGAGCGTCTGTTCGCGGGGGGTGGGGGTGGGGGGTGGGGGGTCCCCTCCCGACACGTTACATAACTAACTGGATAAAATAACTTTCTTCTGCACGGACAGAGAGAAAGAGGCGCATCAATAGGCCCAAATTAAATAGAGATTAGCTGGGCCAGCTGGCCCAGATAGACGGCGCTAATGTATTATCCTATTTACAGCATGACATGGAAATACCAAATGCTCATTCACTGTCAATAATCCGAATCAAAATCATATGTTTATTGCTGGTTGAGGTCTTCATTCATGCAAAACAAATCCAAAGGAAGGAACCAGGGGTTCAAAGAGATTACTGCATTGGAGTTTTGGGAAGTCTTCGAATCCTTAAATGCGACATGGACAAGACAATAATTATATAATCTCAGCTTAAAACATAATTGTTCAACTGGCACAAGAGGAGATTTCTCTTTCGCTATTCCCTTGAAATGATTGTCAATTACGTGTACAAGCTGAAGTATGTGTTTGGGTTATATTATAGTATTATGCATGAGAATATATCTCTGATCATTTTTGGATGCCATGTTATGATTATGCATGTATGCTGTTGCTTCTACCTGTATTGACGCAAATTCTATGTGTGTGGCTGTAAAACACCTGTAAACAGTTTTGAGCCCTTCCAATAAATACCCTTTCACTGGTATTACTATACATGTGTTCCAACAGTCTTGCATCTATTTTTACTTATTTTTTATTTTATTATTATTATTATTGTATAATATCCGACACTTGAAAACAGCCCTATCGTCGAGGAAATCACACTTGTTTTTTGCTTTATGATAAGTGAAGCGTGTTATGTTCACGTTTGTGTCCTCTGACTTTATAAAAAAGTTTTTCAAAGGGAATTATTAAAAGGCTTTAAAATCAACTTTTGAGTTGTTTGTCGACATGGTTTTATATCACAAGTTGCCGCTGTTGGTCGCAGGACGTCAGTGTAAAAAATGTGCTTTGAAACCTAATTTGCACAATAATAAACCGTTATTCTCACTAAAAGGAATAATTGAAATGCAGTGCACTGACATGACGTTACATATCGTGCACCCATGCGTCCACGCCCTTTACACATTCCATTCTGACTGGTTGTTATTCAACCAACGAGGTTCAACCCTTTCACTGCCCTGACACATGTATGCTTATTCTTTTATCTATATGAAAATCATCAGCTTTTCGTTAGTTATTCAAATCCAATCATCTTTGTAACCGGTAGTATGTTTGTTTACCTTGATGAAATTTGTAAGCAGCCAAATCTAAATATCTGAATTGCCTCAAATTATCTTAGTTGTATTGCTGGCAGTCAAAGTGTTAAGACTGTTCAAGCAAGCACGATATACATAATACTTGTAATATAAATAGTACTGCCAAGG
>JBCAUA010099219.1:0-10297 GCA_038406235.1 Peronia verruculata
CTCACTCACTCACTCACTCACTCACTCACTCACTCACTCACTCACTCACTCACTCACTCACTCACTTAATCAATCAACCAGCCAACCAAATCAATCTACCTTACCATGAAAAAAAATAAACATTACTGTCAGTACCATAACCACATTTTTTCTAAGGCCATTCAATACCAGAGTACTCCCTATTTCACGGCCATCCTGTATTACTATTGTCCTATGTTTTTCTTCAGGCCCAGACAAAGACGTGGATGCCGCCGCCCGATATGTTCAACATTTATTCCTCATGCAGGTGACCAGTCCATCCAAAGTTGTCTATCCTCACTTCACCACAGCCACGGACACCACCAACATTCAGGTGGTCTTCCAGGTGCTCATGGACTCCATCCTGCGTGACAATCTCAAGGCAGCCAACCTGTTGTAACATATCACAGCATTCTGTACTCAGCCTTCACTACAGCAGCATTGATATTTGTACGAATGAATGTGCTCATCTTATCTTGTGGTAACTGGCCCTTCACCAAAGCATGTGAAGGCGGCTGTGTTTTCACTGGAAGTTGTAGGTTTTCCACCAGTTGCAAAATACAACTAAAATTAATATAGTGCATTGCAATGTACGTGAGGCCTCAACTGTCAGATCACAGACCTTGGGTCAGTACTAACTCAGAATGAAGACAGCGCTATAGAAGTGGTGCCTCAACAAAACTGAATACACCTTCAAAGCATTCTTTGTCGGACAAAATTGCCATGGGTAATTTGCACCTTTTCCATCCTTAACGCGCCATTCCCTGTTGTCCTTTACATGGCATTGGCTGCTTCCGAGATATTTCTATTGATATAGATTAGACTGGGCAGGCATGAAAGAAGAGACCTGCGGTCATTCTGTAGTGTTACAGATTACTTGAGATAGACAGTCCACTATTTCACATAATGCCACGGAGCATTGTTTTTTTTTTTTCTTCTGTTTTTTTTTTAACACGGGCAATTTGTATGTACCATCAGGAGAGGTATGACTAAGCATTTCATTAACATCAGTCAGAAATTGTCTGACAAAATTTGCAATGCTTAGTTCCTCTCAAAAGAAGGACTATACGTGTGGCGTGTTAATTCAGTGATTTGTGCTGGGGCCTTTGGAAGCAGAGGTCGGTGGTTCGAATCGCAATGGTTGCATCTTGTATCCTTAGGAAAGATACTTAACACACAATATTTTTCTCAGCCCACCCATCTATACAGGTACCTGATGTATATCGGGGAAGTACAGTGGGGCTGCACTGCAGCGACACGGTCTGAAATGGCCAAGCCAATTTCCCCTCTTGAGGGTCAAGGGATGGTACTTTTACTTTTACTTTTTAGTTTATACAGACCAACTGGCATCTATTTAGGCAAATAGAGGAAACAGCCAATGACAGAAAAACTAGTATCAAATAATAAAGAAAGAAAGAAATGCTACCCTGGCATTGAATGCGGGAATCTTAAGCTTTCAAGGCAAGGATACTTACACTCGAGCTATCTTACACTCTCCAGTTCCAGTATAAGTAACAGGGCACAGCAATCATTTCATTGGTCCAAAACAGAATTTTTTTTTTTTTTAATTCTTTTTATATTCGTTTTTAAAGAAAGATGAAAAGATATATTTTTTGACGGGCTTTCTCGACAGTTTCATAGCAAACGGTGCACCCATTAACATCAACTTCCTCGTTTCACCATTTTGAAAAAAAAAAAAAAAAGAAAGTAAACAACAACAACAACGACAAAATCCGTTCCTCTGAAAGCAGTATTCAAGTCAGGCTGGGCGAGACGAAAAATATAAATACATAAAAAAGATAACAACATCATCATGTCATCATCATCCACATCAGCAGCAATGTCATCATCAGCATTGTCGTTGAAGCCATCAGCAGCATCTTCACTGTTATCATCATCATCATCATCATCACGTCGTTATCATTTTATAGAAATTTCTTGAAAGATAGGAAGGCGTGGCAATCAGTTTATGTCGCTATTGAGCAACGGTTCCATGAATAGGTGATTGGGAAAAATGGCAAATTTTCAAAATTTCTTGAGGAAGAAAAAGGTGAAAAGGGCACAATTGCTTTCTTTGCGTCTAAAATCAATAATGAAAGGTGTTTTAAGATCACTCTCATTGTCGTCATTTTGTGGTCATCATCATTATTTTCGTTGTCTTTGCACTATCATCATCATCATTGACATCAATTCAACATCATCATCATCATCATCCCCTCAAAGTCATGCACGTCATGCTCAACAGCAAGAGCAAGAGGATCATATCTGGACTTGAGATGTCTGTGTTCTTTTGCATTAACTCCAACATAAGCAAATTGTTCACTTCACTTCACTTCAGTTCATTTCATTATTTCTACTCTGTAGCCAATAGCAACAAACCATCAATGGCAGCATTTGTTTGTGATAATTCGGAATACATCTTACCTGAGCATCAGTTTCCTTGTCAATGTGCACAATTGTAGGTAAAACCTGTTCAATGACAAGTTTTATGGGACTGAAGTTTTATTTATGTTTCATTATTGTTGTTGTTGTTGTCGTCGTTCTCACATGATATCGGGTCTTTTTCGTTCGTGTGTATACATGTGTGAAAAATGATAATTATTAAGTTCATGTGTGATAATAAATGATTCACAGATTAATTATTTTATTTC
Source organism: Peronia verruculata (assembly GCA_038406235.1). Classification (NCBI taxonomy): domain Eukaryota; kingdom Metazoa; phylum Mollusca; class Gastropoda; order Systellommatophora; family Onchidiidae; genus Peronia; species Peronia verruculata. The sequence goes on from JBCAUA010099219.1 coordinate 2,670, forward strand.
TACCAGACTTTATACTTGATTTTATAAAGGATAATTGTGAATGGACGAAAAGCCGAGCGTTTAATAAATAAATCTCCACATTACATGAAAAACAAGAAAGTGCAAATGGCAATAGAAGTGAATTCTTTTCAGTCTCCCTTCCTGTTTTTTTTCCTTCTGTACAATACATATTTTTTTTCCACTCTGACACGAGAGAGATACTTAGGTGTGTATTACCAAGGGTTAGATTTTTTCACTCCCATAAAATATATATGAAATTAGAATGCCTTAAGAAGTTGAAACCAACGGATCACAGTTCTAATGCCTTCGACTCACAAGGTCAGTGATCAATATTGAGTCTCCACATTTCCCTTAACAAACACTGTCACCTGGTACTGTTCATCAAGAAGGTTATATTTTACTCATCACACGAGACATGCACAGTTTCCCTTATCATCCACTCCCTCTGGTATTAAAACAATGTTCAGCATCTTTGCAGCTTTGCACTAGGTAATCCCGGTTGGAGACAATGACACCTTTTAAATTTAAAAAAAAATTAGTTAGATATGTTAAGACTATTTTGGCAAGTAGATTTATTGTGCATTTGTTTTCTTTTGTTTTCTTTTCTTTTTCAGAATGGTAATGGGAGGCCTATAATATTTTTTATATTTTTGTTTTGTCACGAGAAGCATGACTGAACAGGTACAATTCATATTCAAAACGTTATTTTATATCGTTGGTGTTTAAAAATTCATCCAGGAGAAACCATACTCAACAACCCTCCTCTCTTTTCATACGAATGCAATTTTTTCGTCTAGCATTTCATTGAATCATAAACACACAAAAGACAATAAGAGTTCCAGTTAGCCCCCTTTCCTTTCTGAATATTTCATGCACAGTAAGTAAAATATAATAGTCTTTTTAGAAATTCATTCCTTGGTGAAATTTCACGGTATTACGATACATACATGATATGTCCTCATACATTTCATACATGATAATTAGATTCTATGTTTACACAAGAATCTTTACCACGGGGGATTGGCATGAGAAAAAAATGACTCATAACGTGTCATGGCTTGTTATTATGAGCATGTCGATTTTTAATTATTATTATTATTTTTACTTTGTTATTACCTGTAAACATAAGATCGAAATCAGGCGAATACGTGAATGAATGAATACATTTCTGCAGGTCTACAACATTATGTTGGCAGTTTGTAAAGAAAACCACACCTGCAGGAGGTTGATAGGGGTGAAAAGGAGAACGTGACTAATAAAAATATTTAAAATGAGGGTAAAAGTGTGACCGAAAAAAAAAATGTAGAATATGAGTGAGAATGACAGAGTTAGAAAGAAAATGTTCCTGTAAAAGTCTTTGGTAATGTTATATAAGTGTTCATGCGATTAAATATGAATGAGTGCATAAGGGAAATGCCGACCTTTAAAATATGTATATATCAAGAAAGAAACCGTTCTCATAGATTGTATGTATAAAAACTGTAAAGATAATTTCCTAGCAATGATATCGTGGTGTCAAAAGAAGAATAAAATGTATTTTTTGTTAACAAAGTAAAAACAGAGTTGCGCAATATTACTTATTGTCTTGTTTATTCGTCCTGTTATTGTCAGTGACATGGTTCTTTTTTTTTTTTTTTGTGGATGATGTCTCAGCCTTAGATCTGTGTATCTGTGTATGTGTGTGAAACAGCAAGAGAGAGCGAGAGCGAGAGAGAGAGAGAGACAGACAGACAGACAGACAGACAGAAATGCATAGAAGCAGAGAGGCATCGTCACACAACACACGATACATATACGATATAAACAAATAGGAAGAGAGAGAAAGAAAGGAGGAGTTAAGAGTGGAAAAAAAAAAAAAACGCCTGTTGAGACAATGACGATCATTCGGAACAGTATTCAATGAAATACATTTAGCCAGTTCTTTGTTAAAAAAAAAAAAAAAATGGCGATAGAGAAATACGAAGAAGTGAAGAAAAAATTGGTCCTCATTCTGTTGAGATTTAGGTACAAGTCTCCCCCTGCAGGGGCCCGGGGTATATAAGTAGGTTCTTCGATCTGATCTGCAGAGATACAATTGAAACACATAACACATAAGTGTTATGTTATTTTTTTACCACGGTTGTGGACAGCTGAGATAACCACCACTATAGGAGGTTGAAAAGCTTATAAAAACCACCACGACATATATGTATTCTTTTTTTAATTGTTAAATATTTCCTTCTGTTTGACACAAGCTATAGTCATATCCAGCTCTAAGTAAAGTAATGACCGCTCACATCTGAGCATCTCTTGAGCACTGTATACTTGTACAACACAAATTTTGCTCTTAATGAAAGTATTAAATAGGTCAGCAATGACAGTCCTGGCGCTGATCAGAAATCACTGTTTTAGAGCATTGCATCTGCGGGAAGTATTCGAAGACCAATGGGAAAACAACACAATTATATTGTCCAAGCTTGACACATGGAAGAAAAAGTGAACTATTTTGTTTTGAATAATCCTGCGCTATTTGTTTGTTGAAGTTATTGAATTAAACGATTCTTTGGATAACAGTGACTGTTTATACCGATTAAATTATAATGAACTCTGTTATCAGTGTATGAATGATAATTATAAGGTGTTTAGTGGATTTGAATAATGTTTTACAGCAAGACGGCCCACTCTCTATGTATGCTGAAAAATAATCAGTACGGCTCATAGTAACAGAGATTGAAAGTAACAGAATTATAGTTCACGTCTCCATCTGGGTAAGAGGAACTGTGATAGTTGGAACCATATTCAGTTGATATGATAATCGTTTCCTCATGTAAACGCATGTTAGCTACATTTTGGCATGTGCCACCATAGCGGTAGAGATAGAAGGGACGTCTGGAAGGCAAATCAATATAATTATAGGCATTACCTGAGCGGCAGCAGAAATAATAGCGTTCGTCTTGTGGATTGTCAGGGGCGTCCCCTCCGAATTCATTAGAATTGGTAGCCATACGTACGTAACCGGAGGAAAAGCCGCTGGGACAGTAGTTGTCATACCTTCTGATACAGTAAGAGCCACTTGGCCAGGACTCGCCCCCGGGAGAGACCTTGGTGCAGTAGGTCAGAATGACATAGTTCTTGTCCCCTTCGCTAAATTTGGTGTAGGGAGGTAGGTGAGATCCATATGACAGCGTGCTGTTCACTGAGTTGTAGCCATATTGACCTGTAAACACTTTATCGTAGCCCATTCTCCACTCTGATGACTCAGGACATCCGTTGATAGAGGCCAGGAGACTGTACGTTCCCTCAGGCCAGGGCTCAGAGGCGTTGTATCTGCTCGACTGGTTGACCATCTGAGCCAAAGCATTGTACTTGGTCTCCCATGTTTGCTGGCAACTTTGAAGCTTGTCCTCCATCTCCTTCATGTCTATGTCTAGCTGATGTTGATATCGGTTTTGCTCCCGCAAAAATAACTCCAAAACATCTCGGGCAGTGATGTTGTGCTCGAACAGCACAAGGTTGTTGCTCTTCTCCACGTCATAATCCAGGTTTCTGTCAAAGCCCATCACATCGCACTGATATGTTCCGAAAGTATCAGCCGTGACTACCGGCCAAGTGATCCTCAAATACGCTGAGGAAATGTCACTACTAATGCGGCCGCTGCCCTGAACGTTATCATACAGATGGATGCCCACCTCGTTGTCTCTGGCTTCGGCTACCAGATGCCACTGGTGATAGTCGTCAACTTTCAGGATTCGGATTCTCGATATCTCGGTCAGGGAGGACTGCCAGGAGGACAGGGCGGTATTAAATTTGCATTCTATCGAGACGTTGGTCGTTACATCTCTGACTAGATGGTCTGTGGACGCTGTGAGGGTGAACTGTCTAAGAGGCTCTACAGCTGGCGAGGCAGTTGAGGTGTAATAGTACCAATAATAATCAGTTGTATAAGCTATGGTGGCAGGTACAAATCCCAACACCACCACGCCTACCAGTGGTATCAGGTGAACAGGAAACTACCAAAATTAGAAGAAAAAGATAAAAGAATAGATGCAAGTGAATAGAACAAAACAAACGAAAAGAAAAACTGTATTTCTGTTTGTATTTGGGAATATGAAAAAAAAAAAAAAAAGTTGCAACTTACATGATAATTGGTCTTAAAAATGTTTAGGGAAATAAACGCCAAAAAATATGACTTTATGGGTCAGTCGTGTAAAGTTTTTTAAATGTTCAGTGTCGAATGTTCCAAAAGCAAATGACAAAAGAATTAATGTTATCAATATTATGTGTATGCAAGAGAGAGAATTGATAACGTCTCTTTTTCTTCTGCGTGTATTAAATAACTTTCTGATTGCTTGAAACAATCCATTGTTGTTGTTGTTGTTGTTTGTCAGTGATGGTGAATAATTAATAAATTGGTTGCTGTTCGGTATGATATCTCTTTTCCAAAATTAACTGGCTAGTGAGGTGGTTTCTAAGATCTACATAACTCCAAGAATTTAGGTCATATATTGGATTCAGACAAGCAATTGAATGATTATTTGTATTGGACCGCAATTTCAAAACATTCTCATTAATTTACTGTAAGCCCCAACGTTAAAAGCAAAGTTCCCCATAATTACTTTTCAGCTTCAGTACGAGCAGATACAAACAGACAACCTTGTTAGCTCAGTCTTTTGTGCTGCGGTCTTTGGAAGCAGAGATGGGTGGTTCGAATCGCAACGGTTGCATATTGTATCCTTAGGAAAGATACTTAATCACACAATTTTCCTCAGCGTAACTATCCTGTAAAATGGGGACCTAATGTATATCGGGTGAAGTACAGTGGCGCTGCACTGCGGCGACGCGGTCTGAAATGGCCAAGCTAATTTCCCCTCTTGGGGATCAATGGGTGGGTACTTTTACTTTTTGTTTTATTATTATTATTTCATTTCTTTTTTTGTTTTTAATGAAGTCTTGTAGACCCAAAACTTGTGTAGATGAATTCGAGTGAAAGGCTCAAAAGTCATAACGCATACGATAATAGTTTGAAATTTCTTCTGATAAAAAATAATGTCCATTCTGTATACAGAGAAAGGCAGAACACAGTTGTCGTTATATAACAGCGACATGGTATCTGTCATGTAATATTAAAGTCGCGGTAACGGCACTGTTAAAAGGACAAAGCTAGCAGTAGAAGTAGTCGAAATACTGGCAGTACTATTGGCTTAAAGTGATAACGATGGCACTATTCAGGATATCATTCTTTATTGCTTTACATTGATTCCAATTTTCAATAGTAATTTTATCTTTTTAAGTTATGTAATAATTTCAACTGAAAATATGAATCATGGAATATCAACCTTGCAAGTAAGGGGCAAGAAAAGGAAGAAAACAAAGAATTATGTGAAGTTGAATGGTTTGTTACGAAGTTATAATTTACTAGCTGGGTACCCCACAGCCTCTGTGGGAGGTTTTTTCAAATATAATATTATACTAATTATAGTCCTGCAACTTAATTTTTTTGGCCAGCATGCGCACCTCGATGCTGATATTTTGGTTCATTAAACTGAATAGTAATCAAAGAAAACATGTTTTGAACACGTCATGTCATTGTGTCCCGCACGAAAGTGATGGCGGACAAAATGAATGATAGTTCGGCATTAAAAAAAAATAAATTAAAACAACTGTGTAAATTCAATCAAAATAAAGAGTAGCCTATGACACAGTTGGGTATCAGTTGCCCATGTCTGTAATAGTTTTATTTGAACTTTAAATGCCTGGCGGTTCCAAACTTTATTGGATCATAAGATAAGTGCCACGCCCCCTGATCGCTCTTATTATATAGATAAACATCCCTGTTGGTCTTTCTCTTTCGTACGTCAAAATGTCTACATCTCAAAGGCCTCTATATTGTTCTCCAGATTTTAAGACTGACCAAGACTGACCAGAACCTACATTCGCAAAAATGTCTTCTCTCTAAAAATTTTTGTTTGGATAAAACAAAGATCAGTTTTTGCTATCTTATTCTGAGACAAATTACTGACTTCAAAGATTGAAGTGATAGATTAGTCTGACTTTTTTTTTATGTGAATCGCGTCTCATCTAGTCCCTTAATCCTAAAAATCGTCAGGGCAGTACTGAAGATGCTCGTTTTGACAACTTCCTCGTGTCTCTGTCAGTCTCTGACCTGCGATTGAGTTATAAGATGTAGTTGGCCCCTGCCAGGGAGCTTAAACTCTTTAGTCTTGGCTAAGCCGTGAAAGTCAAACAGAGAGAGAGAGAGAGCAGGGCCGGCTCATGCCTTTTAGAGGTCCTAAATGTGTCATTCAAAAGAAAAAACACAATAAACCACACAAGATATTATCCATCGAAACGAAGCAAAACTAACAGTGAGAAAGAAAACAACATTTTACTTACATTTAAAAGTTTTATTTCAACCGAGCCAATATTGAGGTCTGAGTCGTCGGACCAACTAGAATAATGGCACCATTGAAAGTTCGGCTATGAAAGTTTCTGTGGTGTTCCCCTTCCTTTGGTGCCCTAAGCACGTGCTTACTTTGCTTAATGGTTAATCCAGTCCTGAGAGAGAGAGAGAGACAGGGAAGAATAAAGAGATGAGGGAGTATATAAGGAATGGGAAGGCTGGACCGCTGACATGTTCAGTGAATATTTGAATAGCTGCAGATAAATGTGTAGGTGCTTTTGTGGTTTTTCGAGGTCATTTAGCACGAGTGACAGACTCTACAAATGTCGCTGCTGGCGTGACAGGAGCCAGCCAGGCAAGGGGAGACAATACAGCGAACACAGCAGGTGGGATAGCACAGAATCAGCCTACAGACAGCCGGTCCCTGGGGAGTTGTTGATGCGGACAGGACAAAAAAATGAACGGAGAAGTCGGGCAGATGGTTAGCTCCCCTGCTGAAATAACATCCAAGGGATTTGGATAGTTTTGGTTCGGCTCATCGATATCTACTGTGTTCTAGGTTAAAATCTGTCGTGCCGCCATCTTGTCTGCTTAGTCATCTGCAAAATCCTAAGATGGTGATCTTAGTGTTCCATGACAGGTCCATGGGTAGAGCGCTCGCTTTGTGAGCCGAAGGACAGAAGGACATAAGGTTTGCGCATAGAATGTGTTATTTGATCATTCTATTCCCCCCCCCCCCCCCCCCCCGATAATCGTTCATTTTCTGTGCAAGATATCAACCAACACATTTTTGCTCGAGACAGCACGTTTGTGTTTGGAACATACCAGTGATGGCGTATGAATGATCCAGATCTCTGCTCTGTCGTTAATCATTGAGTGAGTAAATCAACGAGTGAGTGAGTGAAAAAGAGAGGAGGCATGTATGGAGAGAGAGAGAAAGAGAGAGAGAGAGAGATTGTGGCAACTGAGAGGAACACGAGAGGATTTTCAAGGGTTAAAGCAAAAGAGTTGGAGGATGTTGAAGACTGAGAATCCGAGAGTAATTAAGAATGAGAGGGGGGGGGGGGAGGGGCAGAAAAAAGGAGCACTAGGGGAGGTTGGTACTTTTTCACCCTGTGTACGATTTGGCCCACCTAAGATACATCGGTCTTTTTTATGGGTCTAAAATTTAGTTTAACTGATGAAATATCAACATTTTTTCTTATATATATATATATATATATATATATATATATATATACATATAAAT
>JBCAUA010099230.1:0-10297 GCA_038406235.1 Peronia verruculata
CACACACACACACACACACACACACACACACACACACACACACACACACACACACACACACACACACACAGAAAGAGGATCTGAAACAAGAAAGCAAGACCAACAACAAATAGTAACAAAAGCTGGGCAATGTTATTAGATGGACGAAATCATTTCATAAGACGAGGGGAAAAGAATTTTGCCTGTGGGGTGTGCGAGAACAGGAGAATCTGGAATTTCATCCTTTGGGGGTGGGGTGGTGGGGATATATTGGAGTCTATAGACGGAACAACACACTTAGTTATTTTGATGAAAAGGTGAATTCAGTGGATCGTACAGGAAAGGCAGCATGAAAAGAAACATGAATCTTATTTCCCTTGAGTGAGTTTGCTTTTCCCAGAGGAGAAATGTCATTGCTCTTAATTTAGTTTATGTTTCTCTTATAGTTCTGAGAAACGGATTCAACGTCAAGCATAGTCTACAGCAGAGCCATCAATGAATATGTTAACAACTTTTATGGCCTGAAAGGCTTGGAGATGATGTCCTTGCCTGGGTCCCCAAATATGCATCGCCTGAGGGAAATATGATTACATTGGACATTCGATTTGGGAGACGTCAAAAAAAAAAAAAAAATAAATAAATAAATAAAAATAAGCACAGACATGTAAATGCCTTTTTGTTTGTTTGTTTGTTTGTTTGTTTTTTCATTGTTGTGAAAGAGCAAAAGATGCATTACTTAAAAAAAAAAAAAGGAACTGTAATGACCTAAAAAGTAATGATAACAATGATATAGAATTCCATTTATATGACATGTATTATCCTCCATAAAAATGTTTGAATAAGCTACAAAATCTGTTACATGTAGGCTTAACTATGTTCACTCAAATTACATTACAAAGGACGCCTATTACAATACATCTATTTATACAGGTGACTCACGCAGATCTAATATTGACACAGTTTGAAAACAAGGTAGAGGAGGTGCAATGTAAACTGCTGGAGAGAGACACAATCGATCCATTATCGAGCATAGAGAGGAAGAAATGTTTTCAGCCTAGGTCTGAAGATACTAGTGATCGAGGGACAATATTAGACATGGAGGGAACATTCGTTCCAAACAGATGTGAATTTCCCATAAGGTCTAGAGCTAGCGGTTCTCTTGTACAAGAAGATCTCTATTCTCAGACTTTTATTTTTTCTTTTTTTCTTGATGATTTACATCTCAAGATGATTTACTCTGTACAATGTACAACTGGCAGAAAAGATCATGATTTCCTGGTTAAAATAGCGCTAGCTATCTCACGCTCATTAGAAGTAGCAAATATAGGTTGATTAGACTAATTCGATACTCCGACTTTAATAGGATACCCCGACATACAGAATATACCTGTTGGATCAATCCCTCTCGAAAAATTAGTCTTTAATGATCATGGCATTTTTCTTTCCTGGATGGAACAATAAGAGGTTAGTATAATTTATCTGAACAGGAAGAGGGATCTTAATCGTACGGTGTCTTGCAGTGAATTCAAGAGGAAATGTTAAAAATGTTTAGTTTGTTTTGGTACTGAAGAATTGCAGGGTATTTCCTCTCACAATTACAGCAGGTGAAAGTAACTTTAGGTTTGATTTATCAGCGTCTAAGGTAATTTTACCTCCAAGTAAAAAGTAAAAAAGACGACAGGTTAGGAAATAAAATCATGTTTTTCTATTATCAGAGACATATATCTGTTATTTATGAACAGCTTTGGCGGTCTCTATTATGAGCTTAACCATTTTGACAGAAAGACTCAATTGATCGCGCTATCTTCAGTATTTGTTCATGATAGTTCAAACAAGGCTATGCCACTCGATACGTCGATCGATCTGTGACGGGTCCATTTGATAGTGGTAGTTACCTCTTCATCCCCTTCACACATCCAGCAGCGACTGTTGTTCTCAGAACAAAGGAGATGGTGAGTGCGTCAAATGACAGGAATGGTCATGTTAATCTGTTACCGTTTTGTGAAGAAATTCACGACGTCATAGTGGTCCCTTTTGTTATACAGCTATTTAACAAACCACTCTACTGTCTGAAATGTTTCAAGATAAGAAGGCAATTAAACAAGAGCTGTAAATGGAAGCTGTGTACTGAATTTTGTATGGTAGACGTTTGCATTTGCGGAAATTTTAATTGGTGTTTTAAGATTCCCTTAAACTGTAGCAGTGATGGTCATTACAGGAAGAACTGTTGTCATGAAAATGCCGATAAAACAAATATTACTTAAAGCGAAGGAGCGTGTCCTTGACCCATTTTACGGAAGAAAATGAGAGGCATACTGAGAGCGAGAAGAGAAAACATTCTCGACGCATTTTGCTCACTCTCCAACTGCGAACAGGCCGTTCTGGCAAAGAAAAAGAAAAACTCGATTCCATACATTACATTGGGATGCCTTTCCAGACAAGATACAGTAATACCGCATTTATATTACACCACCACATATAACTTTACCATCTCCAAACCCCTGGACTGGTTGGAACTCCTTCTCATATTAATATGCTGACAACTTGGAGAAAACATTTTACAAGAAGCACAACCAGAGTGTTAACATTTCTGGTGTAAACTTATTTTCCATATTCATGAATAGAAACTGTGATCAACAGTGATTTCAGCACAGAGGGTTAACTCTGTCAGCTCGAAAATCGGTTCACTTCAGTATTTTCCATTGGCGCTTTTGTAAAGCTAATGTCATGGGCATAACTCAAACTCTAGATTAGCCAGTCATACTGAAGGATGTTGCTCAGCTAAAGTTCATTGTAAATGACAGTGGAAAAGAAACAGTTCGTACTTTTGATCGATAGCTCGACACGCAACGGTCGACTCAGGAGCCAGGTCTCTGTTTTCAGTAAAGCCTAGGAAATTGTCTCCCCTGTGGCTTTCACGTCACTTAAATAACATTCAATCTTACGAACTTCCGATGATATAAAAGCACAACCCGTTTTCTTTTTTAAAGAAAGATTAAATTCGTATTTTCCTTGTCTAAATCTCGGACGTCATTCTCCCAAGAGTGCAGTTTTGTTGCTGTTTTAAGTTAGTTTTATCATTTAACTTTTTCACCCGGTTGGTTTTGGATTTCGGCACAATAGAACAGTTCTATGCTCACCCTTGCATGCATGTGTTTCTGAGTTTCGTACAGCAATGGGATTCAATCAACAATCCTCCCCCCCCCCCACCTCCCCCCACACACCTCAGTCCCATAGCTTTATTTAGAAAAGGAATCAACATTTCTCAGATGAGGTTAATTTGGCCCCGCCAAGTTGGAGAATTAAACAGTGCATTTCGTAGAGCACAGAACAGGGACAATCATTGCGTGTTGTTCCTTTCCCTGGAGAGAGAAACGTAGAATGGGCGAGAAGAGAAGTATAAGAAATAGAGAGAGTGGGAATGCGTGCGGGCGCGTGAGAGAGAAAGAAAAGAAAAGAAAAGATGCAGGAAAGAAGAAAAAGAATCAGAGAGATGAAACGAGATAACCTCCACCAGGAGGTAGAAAGACCTATAGAACGAAGAGAGATAAATCAAATTAACACTACTAATAATAGACTTTGCATCCTCTTCTCACACTGTTTTTGACTTTTCGTTGTTCCTTTTGTTGTTCGAAAATACGCCTGCTTTTATTGTTGACCCTTCTTATCGTTATTTTTTTTTTTCAATCATGTAAGAATTTTTTAAAAAAATAATGAAGCTATGAAACCGCCAACTTGAAACGATCTGACTGCGGAAAAAGTCTGCACATTCTTGTCAACCAGACCATCACAATCCACAGACTTTACCAGACTCTGCTAACAGGGCCAGCACAGTAGCAATAGTAGTCATAAAATCTCTTCCCGCCTACTCGCCCGTCAGCCTAATTTCTCTTCAAATTGCTTTAATGTTTTGTACGCCGAAGTAAACACGCCTAAAAGGCCCCCATAAAACCTGCCAATCAGATGTTGGAACACGGTCATAATTTATGTTAGTTTTATTATTATTACTATTATTATTACCATTTCTTCAGACTCCGTTGCTGTCGACCCTTTTCTTGTAAGTAAAAGTGCAAAGAAAAATCAGGGAAATAAAAGAGGAAGGCAGAAAAAGATGGAAAATGAGTTGAAACATGGAAAAAAAAAAAAAAAATTGAAACAAGATTGATGTGTATGCTTATTTATAAAACTTGTTTTATTTTTCCTTTCTGCAATCTCAGTTAACTCTGTTCTTTTTATCATCCTTTTTGTTTGTTTATTTGTCTTGAAAAGGAAACAATTGATGTGCTGGTTTGTTATTAGCGTTTACTCTTTATTAGTCTTTTCTAATTTTTCATTTATCCTCTCCCCACTGTCTTGTCTCAGTCTTAGATGTACAGTACTCTAATAGCGTGCAGTTCAATTTTCATGACAATTGTGGTTATTGACATCATCCTTGGTACTTATAATCAAGAGAAGTTTACTAATTCCTGATTTTCAGGCGTTTACTTGCCTCTGGTAAAGCAGAATTTATTATCGTGATATTAAATCCTGGCTTGTTCGTGGGCGGTCAAAATCAAAAGGATACAAATGAAAAACAATAACCAGCAGCAATAACAGAAGCAGCAGCTCTAAAATAACAAAAGACAAACATTACTTGTTCATTACTCTCGTTTCCATTGATTGGCGGAATCAATAGCATTCACATTTAATATATGCAGTTTCCTGACTAGTAGTGATATCTACTGCTTTATGGATGTTGCCCTGCAATCTCCTCTGAAGTGAAATGCTAATATTAATTATGCTTTGCGTTATCTCTGTCCTATCTGATAAAGAGAAAAATTACTATTTTTGCAATCACAACAGCAAGGAAGATAAAAAAATAAAAAAAATCTGAAAAAAAAGAGGAGAATACAGATACAACTTTTATGACAGAGAGACTTATGCGAGGCACACCGTACACAATTAAATGGGATAACATCAGCAAATTAATGATCCGGAACTGTGGAACAACAAGCCTAAAGTGATCAATGCCGCTCGTCATAGACAAACTAATGACTGTTTTCAGTGTAATAAGGAATGGTGATTTTAGAGACAAATAGGATCGTGGAATGGTAAAATTTCTCCACACCTTGTGTAGTCAGTAATAAACGACTCTAGATAATAGGATTACACGCACCTGTTCTAAGTCTGCACAAAATTACTCTGAGTTGTGATTAATTTCTCCAGGTATAGATCTAATCAAACACTCTGGCCAAGGTAGGCTACATTCTGAGCGGCTCTTCGGGAAATGGAAAATCTCTATTCATTCCCCCGCATCCCAACTCGGCTATGTACTTTCAGCGTTCCCACGATCGCCAGTTCCTGATATGTTATGCATAAAATATTCACAATTTCCCTCCTGATCACAGGCATTCAGTACAGCTGTCAGGCGAAGCAGGACAATCTTTGTTTAAATGATAGCAGCGGACGTGCTAAGGCAACGCATGTCACAGATAGCCCGTCCAGGTAAACTGGCTGTGAAAATCGAATCCTGCTTTTATCTATGTGGGAATTCTTTGTAAAGGGTGCAAAATTTGAATTGTATTAATAATTATGTTTTGAAATCGCTTTATAGGACAGTAAATGAACAAGTATCGTTTTCCCTAGAATGTATCATGTTACTAAAACACACAAGCACGCACGCGCGCGCGCGCGCGCACACACACACACACAAGAAAGGGCAAAAAAAAAAAAAAAAGATACAAAAACAAGAATAACTAATTACCAGTCATGTAAAAGCCTTGGTGAAATTGGTATCGACTGGAATTCTATGAAATTGTTTCAAAGCTATGAACTGAAATAAAGATAATTTTATAATATGGCCGGATCTGGATGGACATGTGTTTAGGCCCTGCTTCTTCTTCTTCTTTTTTTTTTTTAATCCTTTTGTTTTCTGTACATATTATTGCTTGTAGTCTTTTGCCTTGTCGTGCCCTTTGAAACGTTGTATTAAAACGTGTTTGCAAATTGTGGAAGTGAAAGGGGATTTAGTCAATAACGTGTAAGGAGTGTCTTTTGATCAGCTCAGCATACAGTATACGAGTAGCAAACTATGAGATGCAATTTAAAACCTATTTCAAGAATATTTGTGAAGCCCAGGTATTTTGAAATTACACTTATCATTCACAATTATGGAACACAAACTGCCGTTATCAATAATGTCACTTGAGAACAGCATGTCTGCTGCTTTATGGCTGTTACCAGCGAGCTCTTTCAGTACGGCATGCATGTTAATGTGATATAATATTGAGAGAAAGAAGGAAAGAAAGAAAGAAGGGGGGGGGGGGGAGGGAGAAAGAATGGAGTAAGAGAATGGGAAGTGCTCAGAAAATGTAAATTGTATATTATAGATAATTCCATGTAGTCCTGATGAACATAATGATAACAATGAAGACGCATACTTTCTAGGAGATGAACACCAGCAATATACATCATGTTGGCATTGTCTAACAATCCACTCGCAATAAGCCATTTTTGACACCAAGTTGATATGTTCAAAATGTGTCATTTATTTCCTCGTGAGCATGACACTGGAATGGCCGATATCAGATAATAACAAAAGGCATAGAAAATACGAAAGACTAACCGTTCTTTCTATCTGGCAAGCCTGTCTTGTTGGTGAAATGTCATGGTTTAAGAAGAGGCTCTTTAATCAACTAAGATAGTGTTGGGTTTTCCCAGTGATTATCAGCTCCGCCGTTGATAAGGCCTGTTAACTTGACGGAGAGTTCGAACGGCTCCTGTTGGTTGCCAAGCATATAATAATTACTTCCATTAAAAAAAAAAAAAGTACCGAACGAAAAAAAAAAAAAAAACCATTATCATCGTAAGTTTTAAGGTAACGTTTAACTATTGACAAGTCAAGTGCTCGATGTTATGTGGGGAAGGGAGGGTCCGGCAAGGTGATCATTTCCTGCAGCCTTTGACCCTCAGTGGTGTCTACCACTCGGGCTGACATACATTCATGGCTGACGCCCTTGAGATTTTTATACATGGATCAACACCTGTTATAACACCTGAAAAATGGCACCTAGTCTCTTGTGACATTGTGACAGAGATGGGCTTTCATGTCCTTTCTTTGTGAGTAAAAACTACGTAAAGCAGATCCATCTGTTTGGAAAAGACAAATCTAAATCTTAGGTGACTCTCTACATTCTGCTATTTCTGTTACATCTGAGAAAGATAATCGTTACTTTACGACCACAAAATCTAGTTAAAACATGAAGAGTATGACACCACTGTAATTAAAAAGGTTTTGGAATCGCAATTCCATCAGAATTTTCAAATATTAACTACAATAAGAAATGCAGAGGCCAGAACGACACGTGGACACGACCTAACAAGAAAAAAAAAAAAAATTGCTTGATATCCGCGTAGGGCGGTGATTTATGGCCAAACCTTTATAGAAACCTCTAAAGAAGATTTGCTGGCAGCTATCGGCCCTTACTCCACATGTGACAATGGATAGAGAATGCTTATCGCTTATGTACATAAGCCGTGAGATAAAAAGAACAAAGCTCTCAGTAAAGCAATTTTTAATTCAGTGCTCGCACTGTTGCAAGTCAGTGCCTGCATTGAAAAAAAAAAAAAAACCATAGCGCAACAGTTATTCTGTGAAGTTTCTTGGGGAGTGTCAAAGTGGAGATATTCCATGAGTGACGCAGGAAGTAAGCTTCCCTCCCTCCACCCCTCCCCCTTCTTTACATTTAGAAATAGCAACATGTTGATTACCCCAGTGTCTATTTTCAAGTATCTAGCATGCTAGCAATGGCGAGTGGGAATGATTCCTGGAGAATTCTTGTTTGAATGACGCAAATGAGATGGAAAGACTCATAATTTACAGCCTAAAAAACAATAGCATCAGAAAACGTTTCTTTGTTTCTAGTCTTTGGTGCCTGCGTGACACATTCGGATTTTAAATTCCTTTCGGCATTGACTTTGGTATGATGTACAGACCAAGTTAGATAATTTAACTCGTATTGTTATAATTACCGGTCATCATATAGCTTATTCTGTACGGCTAAGAACTCTATCAGTCTTACAAAAACATTCTGTGAAAACGAAAAGAACTGATACCCGAAACCCTCAGAGCCAAGTTTTCGGATTCCGTTACAGACAGACATTATTTCTGTTATGTAGGACCTCGAGTTTTCTGAACACAAATCCAGTTACTGTAAGCGAACGAATGGTCGTTATGGGACCTGGGAAGCCCAGCGTGCGAGTCTCTTAAGCCCGATGAATATTAAAATTTCAGTAACTGATGCTATTTCTACAGAGGATAACCGAGGAGGTTAATCAGAAATGGGCTTTTCTTTTTTCTTCTCCTCTCCCTTTTCTCCATGCTTGTTTGAACCCCGAAGGAAAACTTCCCTCATTCATAGGACGTTCTGAGTGCTAGGCAATTGCATGTGCTTTTCCCCGTGGGCACTCGGGGACTAATTCTAGCAACACACATTTCTGAGATGAATTGGATACCAGCAAAGCACAACTGATCCAATTCAGGTTTGCTTCACCTCATTATTAGGAGTGTTAATGTTGCTGCCTCTGGATTATCGAAGCTTTTTTTGCGCCCGACGGTATCCTGAAAAAGACATGTTCGTTTGACTAAGAAAGAAATGAAATAGCGGGGAAATCGAACGAATCTAGTGTAATGACATTGGTTGGGGATTTTATGGTTTATAGTAATATTGCGTGCCGGAGTGAGTTGTATGCAAATGGGGAATCATAACTTTGGTGGGTTTTGGAACATGAGTGGGGCATGTCAGATGGAGAATTTTGTTGTTCTTGTTATTGATTTTTCTTTTGTGGTTGTGTAATATTTAATCAATTAATGAGGTGGATTTAAAAAAAATAAATTAAAAAAAAAAATGCATATTTTCCTATAAATAACGCTGGTCTGTCACGCAGGCTATCAGTGCAATAAAGTTCCAAAGCAAAGAAAAAAAAATGAATAAGAGTTTCTGAAACCCTTATAGGTTTGGTTGCAGGAAAGATTAGGAATAATCATGATCATATGGTAGTCCAACAGTTGCACATGTAGAAATACAAGGCAGAAAAATCTGCAAAATTAAATTTTGAAAATTGTAAGTGTTGCGCCCATGGCCAGAAAAGTCTTTCTCCTTTTTCTTATTATTCGTTGAAAGATGGATTAAAAATTTGGTTGTTGTTGTTGTTGTTGTTGTATATTGTTTTTCCTTGAGTTAGTGTTTTGGCATGGCTCAACATCGTTACATTTTTATCAGGAATGTTATGGAATGTTATGGTAGCAAGCTAAATAACACCAAAGTTGTTCTGTTGGTAAAGGTTTCTTTCGTCACGTAAATCTTGTTCCCTCCAGAAGTATAACACAACAACGCTTTAGCGCTCGTTTTCGGACGTGACTGACCCAAACAGACGCTATTTGCTCGCTTACTGCATGAGCTTATCGAGCCGAGGGAAATATCGAATCGTTCTCTCGCCGTCTTTTTTTTTTCCCACGAGAGCCCCTCTCGCTTTTATTTGCGAATCTCATTTCATTCTTGTTGTCTGTCTGAGCACGTAAACTTTCTTCTATTCTTGGCTGTCTCCACCCACTGTCAAAGACCTTCCTGCCGACCGCCCTCTTTCGTCTTTTCCCTCATTTTTTTTTTTTTTTAATTCATTTCTCGTATTTAATTTCTTATTTCTCCTTTTGCATTCTACTTTTTCTTCACATGACCTTCAGCCACAATGACCAAAAACTCTTTATTTTTGCTCTGTCTCTCTTTCTCTCTTATAACTTTCTCTCTTATTGTATTCAATTGCTCTCCACCTGATATCTTTTCTCTGTATTTCGTTATGAGCAACAGTGGTCATTCGATTACCTCTCTTCCTTCTGCTGTCTATTTTTTTCTGCTGATCAAGCTTCTCTTTATATCGCCTTTGGCCACAGTGACCAAAAGCTCGTTTCTCTTATGTTTTTCGTCTTCTTTGATTTGGTGAACGACATTTGACTGATTCCTTTTTTCTTTATCTTCCTTTCGACAACAATGACCCCATCAGCCAATGGACCGTTTTCGGCATTTTCTTTTCTCTCTTTGTTTTTCTCTTATATTTCTTTAATTCATAGTTAGCCACCGTCTCTCTTGTGTCTTCCTGTTTCTTCTCTCTTATCTCTTTCTCTTGCGCTCAAATACAGTCTATCGCTGACCTCACCTTTCAGTCACGGGGGCTCGCAATTCTGACTGTCTCTTATCTGTTTTTTTTTTTTTCTTAAGCCTTTCAATCCTAAGAGACAGGATTATCTCGGCTTGTAGAAGCTGCCAATTTTGCTGAGAAATTT
>JBCAUA010099241.1:0-10296 GCA_038406235.1 Peronia verruculata
AAAAGAACCCCCCCCCCCCCCCCAAAAAAAAAAAATTAGAAGGCAGATCCACTAACCTCCAACTTCCACAAGCACTTCATAGCTGAGATATGAATCCCCTGCCCGATTTGTGGCCTTGCAGGTATAGGTGTGCTGACCAATGGTCAAGCCAGTCAGGACAAAGTGACCTGTGTGGCTGTTGGCCACCTCTACTTGGCCTCCCTTGTACAAAGTGTAGATGATGGTTGTAGCATTGACTTTCTTTACAGAGTAATAATGCATTGCAATCTCAGAGTGGCATCTGAAAGACAAACATAAAATAATACAGTCAGCCCTTTTCACGAAATAATAAAAATATGCATGATAAAACACAGATATGTTCTGTACCAAAGGTGTTTGAATGAAAACTCTATGGTTTTGGTTTACAAGAATTTCTATTCTTTTATTGTTGGCAGATCTAATATTAAAATCAATTTGAGGGACAAATGCAGTGCTTTTTTTTGTTGTGAAAGGGAATCAGAAAAACATGTCATCTCTGTCAGGGTCACATTGTGTAACAGGAGAGGAAAAACTGTTTTTCATTCAAGACAAGTTATCCAGTATCTTGTTATGTCATACTAAGGTCAAGAATAGGCATATCTGACAAAGCCTGGGATGGAAATTTTTTTCAAAGTGTATTTATGACTTTGGATGTACATGGCTTTTGCCTCCTTCCGAACACTTACATGGTTTACCTCTACACTTTGCAGATAACCGACAGCTGGTTGGTTCAATGCTGACTCTATGCAGCAGTCGGCTAGTTAAACGGCTTGCAGTATAGTTTGGCTTCATTTCAGACCATGTGATTACATTTCAGAGCAGGCCCAAACAGCAACTTTAATCTTAATGTTGTTGATTTCTTCATCAGTTTAGTTTCTGAGTTTGATCTAGATATTTATCATCAAATCAGTCCAATACATTAGAACTTACAATCTTTTATGATGTTTCTTCAAAAAACAGAATTCTCATAAGAATCTTTTTGTTTTCTTTTCTTTAGGTTTTTTTTTTTTTTGCTTATTTTTAATAAATGTTTGCTTAGTTTATTACAAAAGTGGTTAAGAACCTACTGCATGACATATAATTAACAAATTTTCATGCCTAGTGCTGGTTGAGAGACTTTTGTTTCCCTTTACTTTGCAGATTTTGCAGTTATTTTAAACTGGAAACTTTTTGATCAATATCTTAACAAAACTCTCTGTTCTATCATTAAATCAAAACCAGTTGGAAGGGCTTTTAGCTTCATGCACAATGTTCTGCATGTTGATTAAGCTCACTCACACTAGTAGGGACATATTAATTCTCACTACTGAAAGTTTTCAAAGCCCCCTAAAGTGACCTAATAAATAATAAGTTTGCCCACTTAATACACTACTAATTTAAATTTTCATCTGCAAAATGTTTCCATAGACTCCAAAATGATCAAATTGACAGAAGAGATAAACAAAGAGAGAAAAACATTTCAATACTTTTCCTAAAAAGTCATGATATGATTTAGTTGTGGTTTAAAAAAAATAAGATCATGGATGAAAAAGGGTTTACAAATAAAACGTGATATCAACACTGTACATGCCTACATACAACAACTGTGTGAACCCATTGTCAAAAGTTCCATTTACATTTCTTAAAATGCATTCTAAGACTTTGTTGTCTCTATTTTTTTCAGTGCTTAGCAACTCAAATGGCTATAAAAACTAAGCTTTGCACTGCTTTTTTTTACACTGCTTAAGAGGTCTTCAGATTCTCCATTATGTTGACTTTTCAATTTCATCTAAATGTTCATGACATAGTTCATACAAGAGATAAGAGATGCCCAAGATCTTGTGACATCACTCATTTCTCTTGATTATATCGTTCTTTGTAGTTTTGCTGTGAGCATACATGACTTACTATCTAAGCACCTGTAGCAAAAAGGATGAGGGAGCCTGTTAAAGTCCGCACTGAAATGTGAAGAGAAACAACCAACCTGAGATGGACAGGTTCATCTACTGCAAAGATATACTGGACTTGTGCTTCTTCCAATCTCCCCCGATCTCGTTTCTCAGATTTCTGCCCAATCACAAGAGATGGCTGCAGGGGCTTCTGAACTGTAAATATTGCACAAAAGAGAGATTTTATTATTTCTGTATCTGGAGATATCTCACAACCATTAGATTTCATTATTCAGACACACACATAGTGAATGCAACAAATAAATCATAAGTAAAGGCTACAGAGATCTCTGATCTGTACATAGAATGCTACAAGAAACATTCCATTTGTTTATTCAGAAATATCTGACAGTCAATATTTCATGATGTAGACATATATAAAATGATGTATAATGACTGGTTCAATGAGCAAATACAAAAAGGTGGTGGCTATTTGACTGATTAGTCACCTAAATAGCCCAAACTACTTTTTTCTTTTTTTTTTTTTTTTAAATTTAAACAACTGGGTCTATCTTGAGGTGGTGTAAGCCTGCCATCAGTGGCATGTCTCCCATAGAGTGCTAACCTCGACACTCCAGGGGAGATATCTCTTCTATCTCTCTTTGCTCCTGTCTTCTGTCCTGCTTTCTTTTCTCTCTTCTTCTTGATGTGTAAAAATATCTTACCATGTTTGACACAATGTAGCTGTAATTGTGCTGATGTGTCATTAAACCCCAACATAAACAAACAAACAACATTAGGATAGGCAAACTGCCCCATACGATGCAAGCAATCATAATATAATTTAATGTTAGTTTGGTTTATTTCAGGGAAACACGGTGCTAAGCGCTAAGCGTGTAATAAAATGAGAAGAGGATTTTCTTTGTTTGCAGAAACGTGGAATAGCCCTGTTGACTTTTCCGTTGGACTCAACACATGAAGAACTGAATCATAAATCTCCTTCTCATGGCTAAACATGTCTTGTTTCAAGAATCTATGAGTTTTATTATTATTTTTCAACAGCAGGTAGGGATAATGCATTTCACTCACAAAAACACAGACTACATACACACAGTCTCCCTCTTTCTTTCTCTCTTATACTAGTCATACCGACATGCTGCCACAGACTAACCTCGCTATTATTCATTCGTTTAAGTTTAATAAACAAAATTTACAAAATGACTTATTATGAGCACATGCTTTACTTTTGGATTCATAACTTGCATGCATGACCTGTTGTATGATTTACATTTTATTTATTTATTTATTTATTTTTATGAATGATTTTAGTGCTGTGCTAAAACTGATTTTAACAGCCTTGTCTAACTCAGTGGCAGCACTTCAGTGACAATTTTCTTATTACATATGCCTGTTTTAATGACTAAAAAAATTAATAGAAGATAAAAAGTCACCTTCCACAGTGAATTTTTGAGTTTTGTCTATGGTATAATATACATGTAGACCATGTAATTTTTTAGAAGATATGAGACTGCTGAATAAATTACAGGAATCAACACTGTTATCTAACGCTAACAGCACATGTGTGATACAATTTTACAAGCCAAAAGGCCCAGACTATGCCCTGATGCACAGCTTACTGCACAAATGGCTCATAACACTATGGTAGAGATGCTGGAATGAGTTTGCCCAACTCTCAAAGTAAAGAAAAAAAAAATACAGAAAAAAAAGATGTATGGAAAACTAACCAAGAATCACATCTTGAAATGCACAGAGAGTGTAATTTTTTCTCACATAGGGCTACACATATTGATATAGAAAGGTATGGTGAAGAAAAAAAAAACTGTGTTAAAAATTCATTCACAGTTGACAAACACGTGATTTGTCTGTCGGCTCAGTTTGACAAACGCCTGATTTCACCGTGTTGCGTTTCAAATGTTCTTGGTTTCAAGTTTCTTAATGTTGTTCCAAACCACATATCAAATATACTGCGTCACTACGTGAAATCAGAAAAGGTAGAGGAGAAACATCATTGCAGAAAACAGGTGCATGAGAGCGACCGAACAGGGAGCACATTCACTTTGATAAGTGTTCCAGGGATTGCCACTCACGAGTTGGACTCTACAACCACATGCAAAGTTGCAGACAACCAAGTCAAGTCCTGAGAATGTCTACTGGATGACCCTATGGTATTGTGGTGCCTACTACTTTTACTAGTACTAGTACTACGTGAAATGTATTAGGTGTCACAAGTGCCTTAATTGAGGAAATTGGACATAACTGACATTATTTTCATATCAGTTTCCTCTAAACCTCAATATATGGCCCAGAAGAGAACTAGATAATTTTTCCACAAAAGTCAAGTATACTTATTTCTTTAACCCACTGCATGAAAAATTTGACACCTGCACCAGTTCATCTCATTGTAAGACAAGTATGTTAGGCTGAGGTACAGAGTGTTAACCTGACTTACAGACTAATAAAATGATGTTTGAACTTCTTCTTTCAAATTGTGGCCAATAATACAGATCTGTATCCTCCACATATGTGCACAGATAAAATCCATCATCTTCCTTGGTTAGGGAGCGAAGTTGGAGTGTAGGGCCTGTCTGAAACATTTTTAAACCATTTCTGAACCACTGCACCAGATGACTGGGTCTTGAGGCCGGAAAACTGCACGTAAAAGTGATATCATCTCCCTCCACAGCATTTGGGTTGCTGACGGTGAGAACTGCTGGTGGAGTGACTGAGAATAAAGAGGAAATCAAGCATGCAAGGACCAAGGGTGAAGAATCACACAATTACGTTTACTTTTTACAGAAATGTTTACAACTTAACTAGACATCTGTTGTTTTTCACTTTGAGTAAAGGTCCACATGAGCAAACTGTTTTCACTTCACATCAACGCTGAAAACTTCAAGCACATTAACTATTAACACCAACTCATGACTAATTAAGGCTATTGGCTAGTGTTAAGATAACGTATTTATGACTATCATTTAAAGTATCAACCCAATTCATGAAATGCATAACAATTAGTTTCGCATCCTGGAAGACTGACACAGTCCAAGTTCTGACCTACCTATAGTTTTTTTTTTATACAAATTATAATTAGCAATAACTGTTTACATCATGAATCTTTTCTGTCTCAAAATGAGTGATAGGATGATGGCCTGATCAATCAAGAATAACTAAACTGATAAATATCATATTGACTGAATGATGGAAGAAACAGAGGGAAGACTAGATAAGGAAAGAAAAACTATCTGAACTCATAAAGAAATTCTAAACACACTTGATAACACAGAGTATACATGAAAGATATAATCATGCTCAAGTACATACAGACAAAAAATACCATTAATACCATCTTTAGAAATGTTTTAACTGATTATAAACTGGGTGCATAGAGTCTTGGACATATGCTAAGTTTTGATGTAACTCTCCTGGTGTCAATGTACCAACTGATTATTTCCTTCAACCTTTTAAGTTCATTTTCTTAATAAATTGATTATTCTCCATTTGTCATTTTCATTTATGTATTTCCTGTCCAAGCTAAAATATAAAAGATATTATACTCTGTATGGTGGATTATGAGAATTTTGTAATAAAAGGACATGAAAACAAAGACACAAAAGTCCTGTGACAGACTAAACAGAATAAAATATAAATGTTTCATGTCTGAATAACAAACATCTATAAAAAGAGCCATATTTATTTCACCTGAGTGCACAAAATTTTACTTTGATACAACATTTCTGTGACAAGATATTCATATTAACTCCAATTATCTGAATTACCCCATGGACATCTGACTGAAGTTATCCTACTGGAGCCACATGACAAATAGTTTGGATCGAGATTTTTAAACAAAAATGGCATGAATGGGTGAAGCAAGTACTTACAAATGTCCTTGCTCACATGTAGTGTGTCACTGTGCTCTGATTCTCCTAAGATGTTGACACCTGTGCAGGTATAGTTTCCCGCATTCCCTGGGTCTCGCATGTCAAATTTATAAGCATAGTCATCAAAAGTTACTTGTACACGTTCGAACATCTGAGTAAGAACTCCATCTTTGTACAACCTGCAATGTGCCCCCAAGAAAGGATGATCAAAATTAACAATTTTACCATCCTTTATAATACTTTTCCACAAGTACACAGCCTGTCATTATTCAAGAACCACCTTGTTCATCAAACTCTCTCCATACATGTTTTGGGCAGACAGACAGATAGAGAGACAGACAGATGCATCCATCCATCCATCCATCCATCCATCCATCCTATTCATTGATTGATCCATCCATCCATCTATCATTCATCCATTCATCCACCCAATCCATCCATTGCTATGACCACTTTAGCTTTACCCAAGGACTCCAGTAATAAATACTACATGCTTGCTTGGACTCAGGAACACTATGAGCACTGAACATTAGTCCTCATTTATTTCTCAGCGTCTGTTACTGAGGGTGGGATTTGGGGCCCTAGTTCTCTTTATATTAGGATCAGTGGTGAGAAAGGAAGTTTTAGGATCCATGTAAAATAGAAGGAAAAGGGTGATGAAGGGATGGCACAGCAACGGGACTTTTATTTGTTGTCAGCTGATGGTGCTTCCTAAAGTTAAAAAACACTGATGTTGCCATCGCCCACTGCCCTCCATGACACATATTTGACTGAACCTGATGCTGGTGTTCAGCTAGGAGGTTTAATGAGGTGCTCAGTGCTCACTGAAGCAAGATATCTGAATAATGCAGTAATGTCAGTCCCAACCATTCACATTTAGCAACACTAAACCATTCTTTGCTTATCAATAATAAAACTAGAAATGAAAGCTTCTTGTGTGCTTTGAGGTGATATCTTGAAGAGAGGACAATTCAACTGTATTGTTCCAAAGGACACAGCTAAGATTCAAGCTTGTGGTCCACATACAAAATACAAAGTTAAGATCTACTTTTGTCAACAAAAGCGTTGGCAAAGACAGTTTGGGCTAAAAGTTTGGAAACTCAGTAGCTGGACTTTCTTACCATCTTACATTTTTTTTTAACCCCAGGATATTTTGCCAACTACATTATGTTTGAATCAGTAGGATTAAAATAGTCAATTACAGGGCGGCACTCTCAATAAACTGTTGCGGGTTTGAATGCACCAGAGCAGGGGAAAATATTAAAACCTGCTTTCCTTCAATGACTCAGCAGTTCCAGGATTTCTTGGGTAAACAATCTTAACGTTTAACCTTCTCCGATAAAAGCCAGTATTTCTGGAAGCCTCATGTTTTGTTATTTTGTTATGCACGTAAAAGAACCTTAACAAATATGGATGAAGAGTAGGTGGATGTGCGCTAACCAGGCAGTTTCCACAGAATCGAATTTCTTCCTCAATAATTTCTCCTGATTAAATTGGACATGCACTTAAAAGGGAAAGACCCTGAGAGTGATTTTATGAGTGCTAGAACTTTTTATGCATCAAATTCAAACTGAAGGAGGAAAGGGGAGAAAAGGTTTTGCTATGTTTACGCTCATCATAACAACTATTGAATTTTGTGTTCTAAAAATTAACTTCCATATTTCAAAAGCCTAAGGCTCTTGGCACTTTAGATTTAATCATTTCAATTTCGTACACAAACAAAATAAATCTCCATGAAAAGATAGTATGCATTTGTTTTTTTTGTTTGTTTACAGGTCATAAAATGTCTCTAATAAAGTTCTGAAATGTGTATGTTGACAAATGTATATATTTCTCAATTTTATTTTCCACCAGATGTTTAATATTGTTTCAGAAACATGAACAAAATTAAGAAAAATGGAAGCATATGATTGAAACACATGCTTTGGGGAACTGATGTGGGACAGTTTGAGTCAGTTGGCTCAGAGATGAAAACTCCTTAAGGAAAAAATTGAAAAAAAAAAAAGAGCCATTTCAAGAACATCGCAACTGACGTTTTGACAAAGTTTTTATATACTCTCTGAGGACAAGCCTCCCTGCCCAATACACTGGACCTCCTTCAATTTACTTATCAGTTACCTTTGTTATTTATCATTGACAAAGATACTAAAGCTCAATAAACAATACAGTCCATTCTAATGCCACGAGTAACTGTTACTAACACAAACCAAATGAGGCCACGGGAGAAATGCTGACCAATCACATGACTACATCAGCGTGTATAGAAGCAAATGAGAGACAATGAAAATCAAAACATTGTATCTGCCATGTTGGTTTCGTCTAGGTAAATGGTGCTATGTTTATAAGCAAGGTGGAGTCATCACATAATTTATGTCTCATTTTAAAGACTTCCATGTACCCAGTTTCATTGATCAGATATCATTATTGCCTGATTTAAACAGAGGAGAAAAATTCTTTTCATATAATATGATGTAACATGACAGGTTGCATTTCGTGGCTTGTAAATAAAAACTGCATTAAAAGTCTTATAGTTTCAACTCTGTTCCAAAAAATATGCTGAATACAGGACGACCAAATACAGGTGTCATTTTGAGGCATAAAGCAGATGTGTCTGGCTCCAACTGTTATATTTCTTAAATTTGATGTGGTCAAAGTGTCTAAACATTGCAAAAATAATATTTTGATATTCTGACCTCAAAATTTGCTTTTCAGGATCAGCATCCCCCCCCCCTCCTACGACCCCCAAATCTCACCCTTAAAGATGAAATAATCCAGCTCTCATGATTTAAAGACTGTATATATATATATACTTAAAAACAAACAAACAAACCAACAAATAAACCCTGGTCAGGAAATACTTGTAAAGCTCAGTCCTGAAAGAAAAAAAAAATGTGCTAAGAAAGCTTTTCAGCTTGCCAGGCTCAGCATCCATGCCCCAGATCCACCTTCACTCTGTACAGCACAATGTGGCAGACAAAACACACAGAAAAAATATTTCCAAATAGTGAGAGAAAAGAAAAGTAAAAACATTTCACACCACAAACTACCAACAGACTCTTGATATGTCTTATGTCATAAGAGACTATTAATTAAAACATAACATTGATTTGAATGTAATGATGCCATAATATCATTCTGGTCTAAAAGCTATGGTGAACTACAGACGATTACAATGAAGAACTGTACAGAACTACAGCAAACCTCTCTCTATTATTCACAATCTCTCATCATTCACAATCTCTTGTTATTTACAATCTCTCATTATTCTTGTATCTCACTGATTCTGGCATTGATAAACATGAAGTTCTACTGAATTCACCTGGATGGATCCTTTGGATCACATGTCAGCTTCTGGCAGATACAGTGTATTTTGAAGTAATTTGAGTGGCCTGGCTCTTCCGGGAAAAACTCATCCGGCGGAGAATACGGTTCATCAGTGTCCAGAGTGATCATTGGCTTGCCAGGTACCTCCACTGCACAAAAAATTGCAGTGGACCTTCTTAACTAGATTATAATTAGGGGATCAGCTTTCAAAATTGACAGCAAAATATTGTAAGACTCTTATAGAAGACTCATTTAAAAAAAAAAACAAATTCAAAGATAAGTGCATGAAATAATATCTTTATGTGAGTTACATGACCTGGTCTAAACAATTCTTCACAAAATACAATGTTCAGGATCGTCAAACAATTAAGAGTTTCATGCAAAATTATAAATGAAAAGTAGTGTTTTTCTCAAAACCCCCTGAATTTTTCTCATTTTGTGGTCAATCCCTTGACATCATTTCCAATAGACAGCTGTACACAGTTAGCAGCAAGTTTTGTGTCTTATCACTATTTCAGAATGAAATCAGTGCTAGACAATCTCCAGACTTACAGGCAAGATGATAACTGGTTTGGGAGAACTGCTCATCTTTCAGACTACATTCGTACACCCCTATGTCAGTCTTCTTGAATGGTTCAAATGTCAGGGTTTGGCCCTTTTCCACTGGGAGTAGGTCAGTGGTCAAACTGTAAAACATAGGCAACAAAATGCTGAAAGACCACTGCAATATGACTGAGGGTAAAAAAATTGAAAATAGATTAAAAAAAAAACAAACAAAAAAACAACTTGAGATAATCACCTCCAGGGGGTTCAAAGACATATATAGATTGTAACTGTAACAAAGTTGAGAGAGATAATTTGTATGAATGTGAAACTTTATCTTTGTGGGGAGACTGAAAAATGGTTCCTAACATTTGAACTGAAGTACTGCAGGAAGTTCCTAGATATCCACATAACGGTGCATTAGCACTACACTTGTGCCTACCAATGAGTAAATAAGTTTGTAAAATAAAAAAAAAAAAAAGAAAAAAGATTGTCAACAAACAGGAACATGTTCAGACAGTTGTGAAGCACCACAAGATAAGATATCAGCCATTAGGACTCATTGTTTTAAATCCGTCACAAAGGAAGAAATAAGTAAAATAATTTTGTCATCACCACCCAAATCATGTTCTCTTGACCCT
>JBCAUA010099252.1:0-10296 GCA_038406235.1 Peronia verruculata
ATTTTCACTAATTCATATTATTATTCTGATAAAAAAAAAAAACTGTTTCTACAAGGAATGTGGTTATTGTTACTGCTTCATTAAAATATTACAGTTTTGTCTAATTTCATAGTTAGTTAATCTTAATTTTGCTTTCAAAAGTTTTTGCATACTATTGTCATGCCATCAGTTTATGAGCAGAAAGTAAATGTTTTGTAAGAATTCAAGCAGGATAATATGATGTATGAAAAGCAAAGTCCTGCACAGTCTTTTGACTGTCTTTACCTGTCTGTGTCAAGAAAGGACATAAATGCAGTGAAAACAAGATACTACAGAATTTTGTACTTATTTTTTTGTCTTTAGTTTTGGTATGAAGCATGACAATCAACACAAAGACTGCATGTCAGAACCTGACATTCAGTATGTCATGGCTCCTCATCTCACTTGGGACAAAACACCATCTACCTGGTCAAACTGTAGCAGAGCTGCCATCACTAAATTCCTTGAGTATGTAACTGCACTATGTTATTCTAGGAATGTTACAGATTTGTGTTTCTGTATTATTATGTGTTTGATGTACAAGAGTGCCCATAGTAGCATAAACTTACATTGTAACTATAAGAGTAAAACTCCAACTGATGAATTCATTTATTTATCATATTAATTCATAAATACAATCCATTTTAACTTGGCTAAAACTATTCATGTTACTTTCATCAGAGCACTGTTAAATTGTGTATTATATAATGAATAAAATGCATATGTTTTGCATCCAGGGCAAATGCGTTGGAAGTCCCGCCGGGGGATTTCAAGTTACAGTTATTTTTAACTATTTCTTGACTGAGGTACCAAATTTTTAAATTTTTTTTTTCTAACCTGAAAAAGAAAATTGGGTATCTGGGCTGGAAAATTGTTTAAAACGGCCATGTCTCGGGATCGTATGACATGACTTCCGACACATTTGCCCTGGGTACAAGACATATTATTGGTTACCCTTGCAAGGGTAAGGATACTTATGAGCACTCCTGCATAGTATAATGATTTTAAGGCTTAATCCTTTCTTGCCAGAGTGGTTTGAAGGGAAGTTAAAACCTCAAACTATCTCATTCCTTCAACTTTCAACAGTTAAGGGGAAACAAAAAAGGGCAACATCCTATATATGCGTCATATTCAAAATGGATGTTTTCAACACTTTACATGTTTATATCAACTGCTATGTATGTTGCTAAACAAAGTGTTAAATGTTCTTATATATATGTATGTGTATATGTGTGTGTGTAAGTGTGTGCATAGCAGTGTGGTTGCATATTTGTATCCATGTGTATGTCTTCTGACGTATGCATCTGATGTATTTATGTTTGTGTGTGTATGTGTGCGTGTGGGGGGCGGGAAGGGTGCTGTATGTGCATTAATATGTATTTTTCCCTTCTTGCTTAGTCTTTTTTTTTTTGCCTAATAGCTATAGCAATAACTATTGAAATTTGCAAATATTTGCTGTAGAAGGTGAATAACTCTATTTCTGAGCCATTAGAATGACTTTCATGGAATTTCCATTTGATAATATACATATAGTTATTTTCTCTTGTATCTTATCTTGTTCTGAGTTTTGCATCAGAGAGAAAGAGAGAATATTAATGACTAGCATTCTCAATGGTGCTGGTAATTATTCATTGATTGGTTCTTTTTTTTTTCATTCCTTTTTTACTTCAGTGTGTTAGAATATGATGAAATTGATTTGCTTTCACCAAATGCAATGAAGTATTGCCTAAATATGTTTTGAAGTTAAGAAAAAACATTTTATTTCCTTATCAAGTTGATATGTAGTGCTTCTACTACCAGTTTATAGATACAGTTATCCGTTTTCAGAGGTGATCCAAATATTTTAACAATGAAGGTGTTAATTTTCTAGCGTACTTAGAATGCTACTTTCAGGTGTACATGCTTCTAGTTCAGACCTGATGCACAGGGTCTCAGTATTTAAAAGAATCTTTTATTCTTTGTCTTTCATTTATTTCTTAAGTCGGAACTGGGGCTATTGCTTGGATGACCTACCAAGCCATCATGACTTCAAATATCCAGAACTACCAGCTGGAACTATGTATGATGCAGACCACCAGTGCAGACTGTTGTATGGAGAAGGAGCTGAGAGATGCAATGGTATAGAAGTTCTAGAGGTGTGTAACATTCATGCTCTGAACCATGATAATATATAGGAAGATATCACTGTAAAATTCCTGATTTTTGGATGTTTCTCAGTTAGATCTGTCAGAAAAGGTTGTCCTCAAAGTACATTTTGTAAATGCTTAATGGATTGTGATGCATGTCTCAAAGCTTTTACTCATTGTTTATCTCTTCTTGGTTTTGGCCTATGATTATCAACAATTCATCACAAAATACCTCCATATTATTCATCTTCACAGAACATTTGCACAACATTGTGGTGTCGAGTCAATAATAAATGCTCAACCAAGCTTCAAGCAGCTGCAGTTGGTACCATTTGTGGAACTAACAAGGTAAAGACTTAAATTTCAGATAATTATATTTAACAGTGAATTATGCCTGTTCCCATCTGACTCCATGCAAAATAGTTAAATGTGGACTGACAGTTGTCTACTGATCCCAAAACAAAACTTAGTTACACTGTGAAAGGCATGTACACCAATTTGTGTTGAGACATAAGTGCAAGCTGTAAAATCCAAATTAAATTGATTGGCATTGAGCAAAAGCAGTAATTGTCATACACTTATAGCTCACGGGAGGTAGATTTTACAATAGCTGATTTGCCGTATCAGTAAACCATTCTGATGTTTACTCAGCCTAAAGCATGTCTGTACATTGTTTATAACAGTACCACTACTAAATGTCAACAATGTAATATTTTGATGTCAGACTAGGGGATGGTTTCCACAATAGTTCACTTCAGTTCAGTTCAATGTGACTAACTACTGTATGAGGCATTTTAAGGTCAGTAACATTTTGGCTAAGGATTATGGCTCACACATCTTTATAATGGGTGGGGGGACGGGGGGGGGGGGCATCTGTGAGTATCCAAGATTTGCCTGTCAAGATTTGCCTGTCATGTTCAGCATGTGAGCGGTAAGTCCTCAGTCATGCGAGCTTCCTCAAAATATGCCATTTGCTCAGTTTAGGTGCAGGGAGAAACTCAAGTTCCTTTATGCTTTTTTTTTTTTTTGGTCCTTTTAGGAAAAATCTTTTCTACAGTCTTGGCAAAAAGTGGAAATGCCTAATGGTAGCATACCATTTTCTTTTTCTTCTTCTTTTTTTTTTTTTTTTGTATGTTATGCTCCTTGCTATACTTTGAATGCCAATTATTGTGCTGTCTGTTCCTTCATAGCTTCACAAAAAAAGAACTTCAGTACAAATAGAAATATGTCCAAAGTGTAACGTCATTGGTTAAAAAAAGAGATGCAACAGAAAACTTGCAGCTCTTATCAAAACTTGAATTTGATCATTGGTGTTAGTTGTCTTTGCACTCCTCATTATTATCTTGTTTCAGCTATTCTTTCTGAGGTAAATAAGAGACAAGTCACTGAAGTGATTATATCCTTTTCACAGTGGTGCTTTGCTGGTCAATGTGTGGACATTGGTGAAAGGCCACAGGCCATTGATGGACAATGGGGCCAGTGGGCAGAGTGGACAGACTGTACCAGGACATGTGGAGCTGGTGTCAGTGTCTCACAAAGACACTGCAACCATCCACCGTATGTATATGGTTTCATTGTCAGATGCTTGCTGGGATCATTTTTCAAAAGAACATAATATATTGTAGAAATGTTTTGAAATACACAAAAATAAAAAGAAGAAATGAAAGAAACAAATGTGATGGAAACTGACAAAATATTTGGAACACAAATTTTCAAGCCCGCTTCACTGTGGTACCCCCGCCCCTTCCCCAAAAACAAAAATGAAAACAAACCAAAGGAGAATATGATGATGAGTACTTCCAATTCTTGAAGCCAGTGACACATATCACTTTGATTTTGCTTACTTGTGGATCTAACAGAAAAAAAAAAAGCCTCATATTTCGCGAGTTCAATTCCTTATTGTCCTAACTCCATTATGGGCGATTTGGAGATATATATGTCATGAGAAAAAGGGATAGTAAACCTACCATATACTCTAGTCATTTCACTGATCACTTGCCTAAACAGGTATATTTTGAACATCATTTTGTCCTATCTCCTAAATACAAAAAGAGTTGCTAAACACAACTTATCAATTTTCTCAAAATGTGCAAAATGGAGATAGGGCAACAAAGAATTCAGCTCATGATTTGTTTAGTTTCAGCTCTCTGGACCTGAAAAATATGGATATTTGATTTTAAATAGTTGTAAAAAAAATGTACATATCTTTAATTTTCAGTTCACTACATTTCTGTTACAAACAAAAGATGTGCATTAGGCTGCATCCTTGGATTAAATGAGGCAACCTCCACATTCAGACGGACTGTACGACAGTGAAGAGTGAAAAATAATCCATAGCATTATGTTATTTACATTCAGTAGACAAATATTTATGAGTAATGTATTATAACATTACATAAGTATTATTCACTTAGGACTGAACATATTTATCCTTTGTATAAGATATCTCTCAGTTGAGTGAAACTATCATTGAATATATCTGTTGATATATTTATTTTACAGGCCTTCAAGTGGTGGAAAATACTGCACAGGAGAGAGGAAGAGATACAGAATATGCAACACAGATGTATGTTTGTTGTTGTTGTTTTAAATAAGTTGTTGTTTTTTTTTCTTCTCCCATTGACTTTATCCAACATGCAATCAGTTCTTTTTTTTTTTTTTTATTGCTTAATGTGAAGTAGCTGCCTAAAAACGGAATGCTGATGCACAAAATAATGTGAAGAAAGTAACAATAGATACTTAACCTTTTGCACGGAATTACAGAGTGTCTTCAAATTTGGTATCAGACTAAGGAAAGTAACATTTCCTCTTCTTGTTTTCAGGATTGTCCTGAAGATGTACTAAGTTTCAGGGCCCAACAGTGTGCAGAATTCAATCAAATTCCCTACAAAGGAACCATGTACGAATGGGAGGCCTTGAATCTACCAGGTATCACTTTTCCTGTATTGAGTTGCAAACTGAACAAAATTTGTATCTGCATCTAGTATATAAGACATAACATTTATTTAGAGAAGAGTTAGTTGTGTTCTGGTATTGGTTTGGTGTTATATATTTCTGATTCGTTTAAAATGTTTCACTATTTTATCTTGGGGAAAATGTTGATATTTTGTATGAAGAAATGACAATATCTCAGTTATGAAGTGAAGTTTTTAATGAGCCATCTTTGAAGAGAGAAGTTTTAAAGAGAAGATGATGGTCACAAGAAGAGTATCATCCATGTAGAGAGTTGTGTATGTAATGCTGTTAGCGGTTTACTCTGTTTGATCAACAGACACGCCTTGCCAGCTCCACTGCAAGCCAAAGAATATGTTTTTCTCTGTCCTGTTGAAAGATATAGTGACTGATGGCACTCCTTGTGTGGTGGGATCTAGACATATGTGCATTAGTGGGAGATGCAGAGTGAGTTTTAATTTTTCAGTTTGTTTCTTTGTTAGGGGTTTATATACTGTAGTTTAAGACCCATGATACCAGCAGTCTTCATGTATTAGTCTATTTCTATATTTAAATATCACTTAACTTAAAACTATTGTGGGACCATTCTGACTAAGCATGTATCAAAGTTAAACATGTGTAAACATGACAAACTATATGGTATTGTGGAAATTATTTCATTGTCATTGATCAATAATAATGTGGGCATATGTAATATTAGTGGCTTCATAAGTCTCTGATGTGTTTCACTGAGATTTAAAACTCCACTGAGTACATGAACTATGTTTGTTTCTATTGATGTAACAACAAGACCATTGCCAGTTATGACTGCTGATAAGTTTTTACCATTCAGCCATCCTTTAGCTTATTTCTTAGCAGACACATTATGTTTCTAGCACTTTCCTGCTGGAAGTGTCAAAGGTACAGTGCTGATGTTGGAGTGGCTGTCACAATAGTATTATTATGCCAATCTCCAAATTGACATCAGTATAAAATGACATGATGAATTCGAAAGAGGCTTTTGGATGCCTAAGTTACATTTCTGTTCATTTACGTACCTATTTATTAAAATTTCCTTTAATCAAGTTGATTAATCAGTGGAACAAACCTTCAAGACATATCTTTCTTCTAATGGCTTCATGCTTTTAAATTATTTTTGTTTACAGCATGTTGGATGTGACTGGATCTTGGATTCTAAGGCAACTGAGGACAGATGTGGAGTTTGCTTTGGTGATGGTTCCACGTGCAAAACAATCAAGAACCAGTTCAATGAGACAAAACAACTGGGTCAGTCAGGATCTCTGTTATATCACATCATCTCTGTGATGCATCACCACTACTTTGTTGTTCATAAATTGCATTATTTGTGTATACATATGTATTCTAATCTGATCTGAAACACATAAATAAAACACATACTGAAAATGTTGCCACAAAATTCTAAAAGGATATTTGATGGGTTCTGTAGACCTTATAAATCACTGATATATGTTTATAGATGACAACAATGCTACATAAACATATACAGAGTTTTGTGAAGAATATAATTTTCTGTCTCCAAACATAAATATTCAGTATTTAATATATTATTCAAATGAAAAGACAGAGCTCTCCATAGCACTGACTCCTACACAGAGAAATGTATACATATATATTCATTCTTTCCTTGGTTTTGGAACAGGATATGTTGAAGCGACTGTGATACCAACTGGGGCACGCAACATTAGAGTGGAGGAAGTGGTGGAAGCAAGCAATTTCCTTGCACTGAGAAATGAAGAGGGAGAATATTACTTAAATGGACACTGGTTCATCCAGGTTAGCCAATTGACTGCTGCCTTGCTTTTGTCATTAACTAATCTGCTAAGGAGGTAAACTAATAGGACAACATTAGTGCACGACAGTCCTGTCCCGGGACAGACTCGTCCCAAGTATGGAACATATGAACTATAGTGTAATGTACCACATCTATTGGGATAGGATATTCTTGTCCCACTGAGTCCCAAGCAGTTGTGAATTGCTACGAAATTGATGGGACACAACTGTCCCAGTCCCAGGATGTCATCGTTTGTGATGGAGGAAAAATATAGCTGCCTACTGCACTAGGACAATAATGCCCCAGACTTGGTTGCGCGTGCAACTTATGTGTCAGTTATTTTTTCTCTCCTGCAGTCGCTCAGTTGTTTTTAATTCATAAAAGTATACAGTCTATTATCAAAATCCCGTTATACTGTACCAAAATGGATGTGGATCAAAATTGTGTAGCAAGCTTTATATCTGCAGTGGAAAGTAAACTGTGTTTATATAACAAAGCTGACAGTGGAATTTGTGATAGAGAGTTAAAAACCAAAGCAAGATCAAGACAGAAAAATCATAAGGGTAAATAAAATTTTTATTTGAACTCTCGTTCACTAGTTTCATCATTAACACCACAACCATTTTATAATCATCATCATCATCTTCATTTTATAAAAATACAAGAGAACTGTCAGACCAGCAACTAGCAAAACAATTCAAGTAAAATAAATAACATAGAAATTTATAAACAACTTGATTGTGATGATCAAATCTGCCAAATTTTCAAGCCCGCTTGGCTCTAAACATCTAATCTTTTTCATCATCATCATCATCATTCATTCATAAAATAGAAAAAGACTGTCCAACCGGCAACTAATAAACAATTCAAGAAAAGCAGATAACATATACAAATGACTTGATCTTGATGTCAAATGCGAATGCCAAATTTTCTAACCAAATTGGTCCTTTCTCAGGACAACAAAATAAGCATATAAAAATGTAAATTTCATCTGATCCTAGTAGAAACTTGTGTTTTCCACGCACCGCCTTTGTGATCAATACTCATTCATCATCATCATCATTCATCATCATCTTCATCAGTTGATGGTAAATATGACAAGAAAAAGAATAAGAGGAAGCAAAAAGATGATGATGATGATGATAAACTGAAAAATCTTACATATTTGCTCATTACATAGCACAAGATGTCATATTCTAACTCTAAAAAAATAGTTTTTCATTTCTTTTTAGAAGACGTTAAAAACCTTCCTGTACATAAAAAGTGAGTCATTTGATAAATATTTTCTTCTGTACACAGCAATACCCTGTTTACATTTTTATTTGTTTACTTTCTTGCCCTGAAGTTGACTCGAAAATTTGGTTTTCACTTTCAACATCAAGGGGAAGTTATTTATATGTGTTATTTGCTTTTTTAAATTGTTTAGTTAGTAGGCGGTTGGGCACTCTTTTTCTATTTTATATAATGATGATGATGATGATCGCTTTTTTTACTTGCCTGCTTGTTTGTTTGTTTGCTTGTTTGACCGTTTCTTTAAAATTGTACTTACACAAAATAATGATTGCAGTGTATTCCTGAAGCTACAATCCAAAGATTATAATGTATACTACAGCTAGCTTTGACCAGACAAATGCAGAAGAAAGCAAATGGATCAATTGTATCAAGAGCTCTACATTGCACTTAGCTCTTCCTTGAAATTAAAACCTAAAATAGCACGGTCAATAAATCTTTGGTCTAATTCATCAAGCAAACGAAGCCCTTTAGATCTTGTCTCACTGCCAGGGAGAAGTAAAATATTCGACAAAGTTATCTCTGCTCTATGTTGCTGATGTGCGTGTGCGAACATTGCTTGGATTAAGACTTGAGTAATCTTTGGGTCATAAGAGGATGCACCCAATACTGTTTTTTCTGTTTCTTTTTTATAATGCGAAGCAAAAAAGCGCAAACACATGCAACCTCTATTTTATACATCTTGAAAATGCAATGTAGGAAGAAGCACACCACGACCGTGCATTATGTCCCGGAACTGTCCTGCCCTAGTGTGGTATGCATTCTGAAACAAAAAAATCAACCATGGGACAAGACAGGTCTGTCCCAGGATGAGACTGTCGTAGTGCGGTAGGGCCCTTAGAGGAGTATCCAAATACAGTGAGTTTATCATTTCCATTAATACATAACCCTACATTTTGTCATATTGGTTTTTTTTTTTTTCTTTCTTAATTTCTTCAGACCTTCCTTGTGATATTGCTATACAACTGCTACAGTTCAGTTATTAAATGAAGCATGGTTCTGAAGCATAAAACATGATTCTGATGCAAACTCTTTTTATTGCATATGCTATAGTGGTCTGGAGATTATGAAGTAGCTGGAACTGTGGTCCATTACAAGAGAATTGGAAACAAAGAAAAATTTCTAGCACCAGGTCCTCTGAAAGAACCGTTACACATTATGGTAAGTTGCTGCTACAGGCCTACTTTATTCTACTCTGAAAATAACATTAAAGTGAATGACTATAATAATTTATAAGACCTTGGCTCTTACCATTACATATCTCTGTATTTGTCCTCATGTTTACAGATTCATTCAACTAAATGATATGTCTTGTGCCCAGGACAAATTAGTTGGAAGTCACAAGTTACAGCTGTTTCAACTATTTTCCAAAGCAAATACCACAAATTTATACTGATTTTTCTATATTTTTCAGGTTAAAAAAGGTTAAATATTCATTATATGAAAAAAAAAAAAAAAAGAAAGAAATTTGGCATCTGAGTGAGAAAATAATTAGAAATTGCTGTAGCTCAAAATTACCTGGCACGATTTCATTTGCCCTGGACACAAGACATATGGTTGTAAGAGAAGGATTTGCAATTTTGCTGAATATGTTTCTTGTCATTAGAATATGTTTCTGGTCATTATGTTGATGAGCATGCCCAACTGTTTGGAAATATTGTGACAGCATTAAATCTATGCATTTAGCATTATTTATTAATTTTTTTTTCATATCTTGTATTTTCAGAAGTACTTAAAGCCAGACATATATTATTATATTTCAGTTGCTCATGCAGACACATAATCCTGGTGTAGAGTTTGAGTATACTGTACCCAAGGAGAATGCAACAGACAATAGAAAACCAGAGTTTAGCTGGGATTATACAGGCTGGTCACACTGTACTGTTTCCTGTGGTGGGGGTAAGATAACCCACTAGTCAAACTCAAATATATACCTATCTATATATATATCTATACCTAGCTTGCAGTCTCATAGACTCTCTCTCTCTCTCTGTCTGTCTGTCTGTCTGTCTGTCCGTCCATCTGTCCATCCATCTGTCCGTCCGTCCATCCATCTATCTATCTATCTATCTATCTATCTATCTATCTATCTATCTATCTATCTATCTATCTATCTAT
>JBCAUA010099263.1:0-23871 GCA_038406235.1 Peronia verruculata
ACCAATCCATCCTTCTAGCCACCCACCCACCCACCCATGTATCCATCCATCCATCCATCCATCCATACATCCATCCATCCATCCATCCATCATCCAACCAACCGTCCATCATCCAATCAACCATCCATCTACCCATCCATCCATCCAACCATCTATCCATCCATCCATCCATCCATCCATCCATCCATCTGTCGTTGTCCCAACCCATGCATCCATCCATCTGTCGTTGTCCCAACCCATCCATGTATTGTTCCTAGCTATCTCTTTCTGCATTTTGTGTACCTGGATGATAGATTTGCGGAGTGTGTTTGGTTCCCAAACCTCCTTTCTCTCTATCTTTAATTCCTTTGTCTCCTTCCCCCTTCCCTCATTCTGTCTTTCTTTCTCTCTCTTTCGATTTCATTTCAGTTAATCTCATCTCTCTCCCTGGTTTTTCTGTTTTCCTTTTTTCTCTCATATGTCTACTCTATTAAGTTAATACATGTTTATAAGCAAACTAGAACTCTTTGTAATATGCATGTTTATAAGCAAACTCGAACTCGTTGTAATGCTGGCTTTGTTTCACAGGTGAGACCATCAAAATTGTCATCGAGGATTACGTCCAGCATCTGGCCGGCTACAACATTCAAATCAAGTTCCGTCCACACGTACTTTTCGAGGAGAGCTTCCAATACCAGAACAAGATCAATATCGAGTTCAATCACCTGTATCACTGGCACCCCTTGATGCCCGATGAGTTCAACATCAGTGGGACCATCTACCCAATGAAAGACTACATGTTCCACTCTGAACTGGTTTTGAAATATGGCACTGCTGCTATGACAGAATCTCTGTCCAGACAGCGAGCTGGCCATGTAAGTATGAAATCAATGGATAGTGTTGAACAAAATGAAGACTCTAGTGGAAAAATCAGATTAGTCACATTTTCTACCAAGGACAAAAACAAATTAAAGTTTAGAAGTCTATAGTTTTTCACTATATATATTTCTATAGTTTTTGTGATCTGCCATTGAACTCACTCTCTCTATGACCAAGTGTTTTGAATTTACTCTCTCTGACCAACCACTGATTCCTATCCTCAGATGGCACATCATAACCATGGCCCATACACCATCCACGTTCTAAGGGACACAATCACGCAAGGGAGACAACTCAGATTTCAGCCGCTGAATAACTATAGGAAGCGTTTCAACCTGGAGCCTTACAAGTCCTTTGAGGATATGACAGGTAAGCACATTATTACTAGCGACACTTGACACAGGATAACATGTAATTCTTCACACTTTTTTTTTTTTTTTTGTGCATTTCATTGTTACAAAGAAAAAATACATGTATATATATTATGAGAGAGCTGATCTCCGCAGATTGCTGAAAGGCACAAAGAAAATTTAACATAGTCGGCCTATTTGATGCAAACCTGTCCTGTGTATCATGGGTCTGAAATAAAATAAGAATTCACAACTTTTACCAAGCAAAGAAAAAAAAAGAAAAAAACCCAATAAACAGGAAATAGATGAAAAATAACAGTTGCTCAAAATTTAATGAGAACCTAATTTCATCATGTCACATCTCCGTTTTAAAAGTAACTTCTGTAAGTGAATTTTTTTTCCATCTTTCATTTCCAGGTGAGAAGGAAATGGCAGCCGAGCTTGAGAAACTGTATGGAGACATCGACTCAATGGAGCTTTACGTCGGCTTACTGCTGGAGAAAAGACGGGCAAAAAATCTGTTTGGCTCCACCGTAGTTGAAGTCGGAGGCCCATTTTCTGTCAAGGGACTTCTAGCCAATCCTATCTGTTCCAAGCATTACTGGAAGCCTTCAACATTTGGAGGAGAGGTCGGCTTCGACATTGTGAAAACTGCCACTTTAGAAAAACTGTTCTGTAATAATATAAAGGGCCCATGTCCGTTGGTATCCTTTGTTGTGCCGGAGTATTATCCAGGTGATGTAGATGAGCATAACAATTTTGAATTTAAGAGATTGAAAGACGAATTGTAGCTCTGATATAAACAGATTATATGATACGTAGACTATAGGATTTTTATTTTTTAATTCCACTTTATCTTAAAGCAAATTTTCATACTTCCAGGTTGTTCAAGCCAGTTTATCAAGTTTTAATCTCCTGTGTTATGCATCACATTCGTAGGTATAATTGACACGGCAGTGCATGTAAAGGATGGATGATTTCTATCACTGTTTTTAAATATTGATATTAATTCTTCAAATCTGTTTTCTTTTTTCTTTGTTTCAATGTTTTAACTGTCATAGACAAAACTGAAACTATGTGACAATCCAGCATGGTTACTCTCAGGTCACGTGAAGTAATTCACATTCATCAATCTTGAGCAAGCAAATTCTTGATTTTTCCAGTCTAAAATATTCAGATTTGGCTCAAGAGAAAGCAGACTTAAATGTATATCTATTCTCTTTATAGAAGGAGTTTTGGGTACTTCAGATCCTTAATGTATGAACAGCAAAATTATCGCAAACATTTTTTTCTAAAATTACTCCTAGATTTGTTACTGCTTTAAAATACAGTTACGGGGTAAATCGTGTATTCTTCTGTAAGTTATTTTATTGGAAGGGAAGAGTTTTTGTTACAGTATGATTTGAATGGTTGTGACTCTCAACTCATCACTGGCTTTCATCAAACTGTAAGTGATATAACCCTAGATGAAGTTATATAACATGTCAATCGCTGTTTTTCACTCATAAGAAGGTCCATGTTTGAGTTATTTAAAGAAGAAATCTTACACAACAGTCTTGAAAAATTATAATATTGTGATATGTTAATCTTGATGCTCTGAGAATATAAGATAGTTTGAGTAAAGATAGCTTGAAAAGTGTATGAAATGACAGTTTGGGCGGTGTATGATGTGAGAGGTTTACCCCTTTTGTTTTTTTTCATGTCCATTTGAGAAGAAAGTTCAGGATGTTTTCAATGTTAATCTGAAATTTTACGCTCTGATGAAACCAAGAAAACATGTGGAGGGAAATCTGTTTCTGGTTATTCAAAAGCATAAAGTATTAGCTTTTTTTTTTTAAATTATTTTTTAAAAAATTTTAACCCTTTGACATTCATTTAGTTCCAAACCTTCGAAAAAAAAAAGCAGGTATCTATGAACAAATTATCATATATAGTACATATATTTCTGCATGCTGTAACATGTCTGAGAACATGTTGCGGCTTTTTGGCTTTTTACATTGATTTGAATTTGATATTGGTTAGTATTTTGGTCCAATCTTTTAAAAGGATTTACAAAGCATGATTTGAATTTTCTGTAGATACAAAGAAGGTTACTTTATTAGTGTGAACAGATGATATTGAAACTTTCTGCCTGTTGACTGCCTCCCTTACCCCATAAACCTAAAATCCTGGTAATACTGGATGGCTGTCAACTATAACCACAAGTTCCATAATTATTTGTCAACTCCACTTTGTTTCATTAGACACTAAAGATATTAACTGCACAAGAATCTCATTTGTACATAGCATTTATAAAAAATATAAGAATTGGCATTACCCGTCTATATATTTTATGAAATCAGTAGATTATTAATCTCAGTGCTTTTTTTTTCTTTTTTTTTTTTCGATGTACGTATTTTTTTGTTGATTTCTTGCTAGTTAATTGCTGTTAGTGAGATTTGAAAACTTAAAATAGCACTTTAAATTTAATGATTTTTATTTCCACATTTTGACGAAGTATCTGAAATTTTTTCGAGCACATGAATGACACTGATCTTCAACTCATAGATTAGCAACCCTGATAGTCCGACCTGTGTGATAGAGATTTTGATCATGTTTTGGTTGCAATTAACAGCAAAAACTGGAAAACGAGAATCTAATACAGTTTGTGCTAATGAACTAGAGATTTTACATATACAAATTTTAAGCTCATTATTATAACATATATTCTCCATTTTTTTGACATGTGAAATAATTTTTATGACATTCTAAATATCTAGATCTATATTATTACATCTTCCATGGTGTTCATCCATAAAGCTTGAAGTATTTGCTGTTTGGGAACATATTTAGAGGGTACATTGTTCAGTAAGAATGCCCTCCAAGGCAGAAGATTGAAACTGGGGCAGTTTGATGTCCAACAATTATAGGAGGAAATTGAATGTGTCCTTTCTTTCTAACTTCTGATATTGGTTATGACTGCGGAGAAATTTTGTTTTACGTCGTTTCATATTGCACAATAACTGCACTCCTCTTGGGACTGTTTGGATTCCAATATTAAATCTCTTCAATGGAAACATTGCATGTTTGATGTAATGTAGTCATAGAAGAAGCAGGTACGCTACTTCTATCTTAATATTAAATTCTTAGCTTATGTGTGGAATGATTTAGTTTAGATTATGTGAAATAAACCAAACAGAGTAAAAGAGCTCATTGGTAGAATCTTTACCGTTAGGACTAAATGAATCTGATATGTTGACCTGAGAACAAATCCACCCCCTTCAATGCATTTGTAAGTTCAGAATCATGAGAAATTACAGTATTTGATACAATACATTTCTTAACAGCATGGGCCTCCAGTAGGCTGTTTGCCATCATAGTGTGATTAGTTCAGATTTGTGAACAATTAGTTAGCAAATGTGAAAGAAAACACCCAACCTCATCAGTGGGGTTACTAAAGAAGTTTAATCTATGTGACCAAAGAAAACTTTAGTTTTCTGGCAAGCAATGTT
This sequence comes from Peronia verruculata, assembly GCA_038406235.1. Lineage (NCBI taxonomy): Eukaryota > Metazoa > Mollusca > Gastropoda > Systellommatophora > Onchidiidae > Peronia > Peronia verruculata. The sequence goes on from JBCAUA010099263.1 coordinate 4,700, forward strand.
CACAAGCAATACTAGCTTAGAAAGCTGCCATCTGTCATAAAATGTAATCCACATAATTTATTTTTACATTGCTCCAGCAACTACATCATTCACTTCTGTTATACCATCACCATTACCATCATAATCCACAAATATGTCTCACAGCCAGTCAAAATGTGACGTATGTCAAATTTTTCACCAAATGGGGTTTTTGGTGTCATGTGACAGCTTAATTCATATTCTTTCGGTGGTGAAAAAAAGTTTTGAGCTAGCTTTATTCTAGCCAGAGATATTGCGGTTTATTAAGAGACAAGGAGGAACTCTCAGCAGTGACCGATAATCCCAGAAAATCAAGTTTAAATGAACGATCGAACGCATAAATCTACATACCTACCTCGCAAAAAAAAAAAAAGACAATGACAAAATCTTTATAAATTGAGGGTAAGACTGATACTGTCTTGATCAGAAATGAATATTTGATTTCTGCAATAAAACAAAAAATTTCCATGTCTGACACCCCTCATCACATTCAAAGCCTGATTTCTCGGTTCTAGCTCAGCGACTTGCATCTTATTTCGACTGGCCATGAGATATATTGAAATAGAAATACAAATTGCTCCATTGCACTTTTCACTATCACTTTTGTCATTACTGAAGACCACTTTGTTGCAGGAATATGCAACGGTGCAGTGTAAGGCATATTTTCATGTTTACAGTAATTTTAACAAGTGCAAAATCATTATGTGTTGTGTTCTGTATATTATGTAGTTTATTCCATTTTGTGTAGGTCATTTCCTCAGTGGTTTTACATTTTTGTCCTTCCTTGTTATATTATTTTAAAGTAAAATTTTATGGCTCGATGGAGATGGCCTTTTTGCATCAGACAAGAATAAAACTGAGGTGTAAAACAAATATTTGTGTCTATTTTTTGGTTTCTTTTGTTGGTCAGCATTGATATATCGAATCTTTGTTATTGTGTATAGAACATGTAACTTTCCTCAAAAGTAATCCTATTTTCATGTTTTTGATATCTATAAATGAGCCATTTTTTCAGCCAGCTAGGTTACTTCCCTTTGCCAAGTACAAGAGGTATATTGCAAAGAAGGAAAAAATCACTTTTTCTGTTATTTGCAACACATTGGTGCAGAAAATTATTAAAAAATTATCATAATAAGAAAAAAATATTTACATGATATGGTGAATTTTTCAGAATTTTTCTTGACATGTGTCACGTAACCAGCAAAAAAAGTGATATTTATACCTCATGTACTGAGCAAAGGGAAGTAATTTAGCTGATTGTCAAAATGGCTCATTGGCAACAACACAAGATAGTGATTTTTTTTTGTCCTTTCACAACATATCACATCTTCAGGCCTTTAATTTTTTATTGCTAATTTCCTTTTTCTTCCTCACTAGGCACTGTGGGAAAATACGTAGGCCTATCTTACATACATAAGATACAAATAAACACATCTGAGCAACGTAAGAAAAGAAAAAATCAATATACAAAGTGTTGTAGTGAAAGAACCATCTCAGGGCATCCTTTGGACAATAAATTCCATCATGATATATGCTTGTCTGTCCTAAGAAAAGCAATTTTCATCATGAACTTCTTCGATACATTGATATAACTGAGCTAGTTTCATTTATGTTTTCAGTAAATGTTGCATCTAACCCTATCTGAAATCGTACAAACAACCATCACACGGCTTTCAGGATCTCGACACTTTCACAGAATGAAGAAAATTTATTCCACTTTATAATTTGTCTTGCGCCCAGGGCAAATGAGTCAGAAGTTGCGGTCGGTGATAAGTTATGGCTGTCAATAATCATTTTCAGACTCAGAAAACGTTTTCCTTTTTTTCACAATATGAAAAATTTAACGGTTTTTTTACCTGAAAAAAAAAGAAAAATTTAATATCTGAGTCAGAAAATAGTGAAACACTGTAACTTGTAATTGTCTGACGTGACTCCGACTTATTTGCCCTGGGCTCAAGGCATATATCTTTTAAATCCACTATTTCATCATTTAGAACAACTTCTATAGATCTGGCCATGCAAGACGCACAAAGGTAAGTTTATTCACTAATACATTTCTTACAAATTCTCTTATTCCACACTTGAACCTTCACGTACTGCAATTTTTTAAGGAAAAGTATTTTTCACATTTTTTTTTTTCTTTAATCAGAAACAGTTCCAGTAACAAAAAAACATGCCTTGATTCAGGTATGGAAAAAAACTTAGTGCCAGCACAGGTTTGCATTATGCCTTTTGTCAACAAGCGGTGAACATTTTATTCCAATAATTCTACTTCGTCTATTCAGTGTACATCCTTTAAAAAAAAATTAAAAGATAAAAAAAAAAGAATTTAAAAAATTACATGCTGTAAAGAGGGACACATAAAAACTGTATCTTAACAAGCTGGATTCGCTTTTGCTATTTATCTGGTGTTATATTGAAGTATTCTCAACAATAGGAAGTTTCTGGTCTTTTGTCTGAATCTTTTCAAAATTTGCACCTTTTCTCAAGGTAAAATCCTCCTTGCCACAAGTGTCCATATCTATGTGAACAAAACAATTTTCACATCAGGCACATCAAATTAATTTGAAATATTTTTGGACAAATCAGATAAAAAAAAAAAAAAAGAAGAACGCATTTCTCTGTTGGCATTATAAATGTATTGATATGATAAGTAACAAAACATATGGAACAAAATAATGGGCAATTTTGAATCAATATTAATATGAAATAATGAAAATTGCATTCAATATGAGTTCAATACATCATGCATACAATGTTAATTATCTTACATACAGTCATGCATACAATGTTATTCTCATACATACACTATGCATACAATGTTATTTATCGTACATAGTCTTGGATTTGCATCAATGGAAAGTGAATGGTAACTTGTATAAATAGAACTTAGAGAGCTGTGAGCAAATACAGAGGAAATAGAGGACATTATTAGATAGAAAAAAAAAAAAAAAACAGCAAGAAAGCACAAACAGCTTGTACAAGGAAACAAAATAAGGGTAATGTGGTAAATTAAACAGCAGTGGTGAAATTCACAGCAAATAAATATCTGTAAAAATGTGTTGAATATTTTATTTATTCTATGAATATTTGCCATTGAGGTACCTAATTTACTTGTTTTCTTAGAAAAGGGAACATTCTGTAGAAATATTGCTCAAAGATATTTTCCCCAAATGAGCAGTTGGGGAAAATGGCCAAATTATATCATAAGGCAAAACATGAAAAAATGTGTGTGTGTGTGTGTGTTTTTTTTAAAAATTGTTTTACCCTCACATTTCTAGTAAAATTAGATGATATAGACAAAATCAAATCATGAATTTCACCACAAGAATGGAGATCTATACTATACAAAACTCATATTTTACAGCATATCAGATGTTCTACAGCCTGATGAAGTAACAAGGAAGAACTATTGTGTAGAGTAATCTATGATTTTGCCAGGTGACAGACAATTCTACACAATGTCATAGAACAAAGACAGACTGAAACAAATGTAAGGCAAGACAAAAACAAGAAAATGAGCCATTGTGTAACCATTGAAACAAGAAAAAAAACAAAAAAACAAATGACAATTGTGGCTCAGTTCAGCACAGCTGGTCACGTGATATACAGCTTTACATATCGTTGCATATGAGGTCTACACCGTCAACACTCAAGTGATCTATGGACGGAACTATGTACAATCATGGAATATTTAGAAGTAATGACATTGTATATACTGTTGATATAATATGACGATATGATATGATATGCATAATGATATGTAATATCAACATGATTTGACATTAAAATCCATTATTCACAACCAGCCAGATTTTCAGATACGGAGCAACATTTCAATCAAACTATTAAAAACTTTAACCCCTTGAGCCCTGTCCACTGGTAAACAGGTGGCAAAACAAATTCATGTAGCCTCTAACTGCACTGCCTTACGATATATTCAAATTGTATACTTACTAACCAATCACAACAGACGATTCTATTTTCTTCAAATGAGATGCGACACAATGAAATCAAGCTCTCGTCAGATTTTGAGCATATGGAGTTACTGATATCACTGTAAAGATTATTCATTTCCTTTATGTGTATGAACAAAAAAAATGAATGTTCTACTTTAAACAGGAGCTGAGATATTGGCAATGAAATACGATGGGGTGACCTGTTGCTGCATTTGAATTTTGTGAGAAAATGGCCCATCATTTTTGTAAATCCTTATTTATCCTTTTTAGGCTATGCCACTAAATTATAATCTTTGGGCTTTTCCTCAATCTCTTTTAGTGAATTGAACTTTGAAATGTATTTTCAGATTGATATAAGGGTTTGGTGAAGAAAAAAAAAAATTGCATTAAAAATTCATTCGCTGATGAAAAACGCATGATTTCTCCGGTTGGCTCAGATTGACGAGCACCTGATTTCATTGTGTCGCATCTCAAATGTAGCGTATCAAATATAGGCTTAAATCGCTCAGTAACTAAGGCAGGAAGGTCACGGTAGGTCCAGGACCCAAAATTTTTTTTCATAATTAACTAAACCTTCACTTTAAGGATGTGCGTAAGGCAAACTTTCAAAAACAAAAATTTAATTCAAAAGAGTTCATTTCACAACCTGCCAAACCTTCAGGTAGGATATGATGGAAAAAAATTAAAACAAGTCAATTCATCAAAATATTAAAATTTAAAACATATCTCAAAATTATATATTAAAAAAAGTCTATCTTCTGTCTCAAAGCCTCTAAATGAAAACTGCTAACAGCCTCAGTAGTTTATCCCTATGAGTGTCAGTATTCTGATGGAAAATAAGGCAATAGTTCAAATTTAAATAAGTAAAAACCTCAAAATCCCCGCTGGAGTGTTTGTACCCCTCTGCTTAAAAACAGAACACTCACTGATGTTTACGCTTCAACACAAGATCTGACAACAATTGTCACCAATCCCGTGCATGTTTTATGTGTGTTTCTATGTCAATGGTAGTGAACAGTTGGGAGTGTTTGTACCCCCTACTAAAATTAGATGGGAATTTCCAGCCGCTGGCTTGGTCAAAACAAATCTATTATGACGAAACTTATGTAAGAAAGGAAAACATATTTTAGATTGGAATCCAACATACCATAAGCCCCTTTAATAGAGCAAGCAGGTTTCAGAACATGAAGGCTTCATGTAAGTGCAATAGCTCAGTCTGGTGGAAAATCACCATCTGAGTCATTCTGACTGGCTGTGAGAGAGAGTTCATTTTGTTAACTGCAAGCCTGATAAATCTGCTCAATTAGGAACCACCAGATAACAAGACATAAGATATCTGACCCTTGGCTAACTAATGTCTGCGCGAGTCCAAAAAAGATTATCTACACCACAAACTTGTAGCTGATTCAGTTAGGAAGTTCTCATTCAACGTAAGACCATCTTTAACGTTTAGCTGCCATAGCCCTTTATTAGAGACCATGCACTGTGGACAAGTGACCCAAGCAGTGCGATTACCTGGAAACGAAGCTAGTGCGATCATCACTGCGCTGTGGGTTTGAGGGTAAGATTAGTCAATGCATCATAGGTGATGCTGCAGCAACAATTTGTTAAGGAAGGTCCCCAAAAATGTATGCTGTGTTCATCAGCTTAACATGCATTTAACTGTTAATCTTCTTTCCAAGTCAATGAGCAACGCATTAATTTATTGTTATTTAAAACGTGAATACATTTTGCTGGGACACCCTGCAAAACAGTGTGATTTGAAGCAAGAGACAATCTGACAAATCTCTGATAAGTATGGGCTGTTGCACTGTGCATAATAATACACGAATAATTCCTACATGCACATACACAATCTTCATAATCAGGGACTCATTCTAATTTGTGCACTAGGGTGTTCTTGAAACTGTGTCATGAATATTCATCATTTACTGGTCAAAATATCTATGATATCTGTTTCAATAATATCTCATTTATTAAATATAAAGTCAGTTAACTCCATATCTCATAGGTAAATACAGCCATACATTTGGATGCACAGGTCTATCTCCAATATCTCTCACAGCTAACATAAACTCTACTGATTACAAGCATATATTAAGTTTTATGTCTTTTCTTCTACAATATACATTTCACATTTCCATTTGACAAACCTGGAATAGCTTGAATAAAAATAATGTTGTACATATGTTTGGCTGTACATATATAAATACATAAAATTTTCTCTTAATCTCAGCAAATAAAGCTCAGTTTTTCATTGTAAGACAAATCTTTTTGTCCTATCTAACTTGACATAACCAGACATGCAAGGGATAGATTAAACTACGTTAACATCACAACCACTTTAAATTCTCCACATCCATGATCCTCCTAGACAGGGGTTTGAAAACTGGAAAACCCATGCCTCATGTCACAACACACAGGAATGTTCATGGTAAGGCACTGGTGAAGTTAGATACAAAAATATCAAATGGATACCAGCATCTAACAGGACAACACTCGGGAATGTCGACAGGTCTCCATGACCCTTGTAACACATCTTTCAAGGCCAGCACTTATTTCCTTGCAGAAGCTCAGTCAGTGAGAAACTCAATTCTTAAATTAAAATCAAAGTTTTATAAAAATTCCTGTAAATCTTTTGTGAAATGTACCGGAGTGTCTGCTCTTGCAAATACTGAGTCTGGAAAGTCATTCTGTACGGTCACGGTTCTGTTAAGCGTTTCAACCTCCTGTCATGGTGGCTATCTCAGCTGTGCAAAAACGCACAAAAATTTAAGTTAGCGAGCTCAATATGCTCTGTTCAATCTTTTGCCATTCTGTAGTTTTCATAGATCAGAAAATGGAATGAGCGAAAAGCATTCACTTTGTTGAACACTTTTTGTTACACAACACGCAACTTCATTGAATCAAACTACTCCTTTGTTAGCATTTTATGATTGTCTGACTTCATATGTTGCTATAATTTAAAAAACAACTGAGCTATTTCACATTTCTCTGAAATCGCTGAATTTTCTGTATTTCAGAAGAGAAAACTGTTGAAAACTAGCAGAAAGAATTATTTTGATGTTCTATTTCAGTCCAAGTTATATTTATATGAAAAGCAACAGTATGTGAGAAATTTTCAAGGGTGGGGGGGGGTGATATTTAACCTACAATTTCTCAAAACTTATCTGATATGGGATAGCTCACCTCTCCTTGACAGTGACCAAATAGACTTTTTCCTTGCCGACTCCACAGACCAAATGTAAACCACAATGGAGGAAATGACTACGCCCACAACAAGATTCAGTTTCACAATTCTGTTTCATTACTAAAAGGATCTGTAGTACGTTTCTGTAATTTTCTTGCCTGTTGTGCCAGCGGAGAAGCTGCAGCATTGTCTTCCATCAAGACAAAGACAGGTCATATTTTCAATTCTGGGACTGAACTGGTTGGGTTTGAAAAGAATGCTGAAATTTTAAAATTGAATTTTTAAGTAAACTGAACTGCTACATTAAATATGCAAACATTCTCATTCCTTGCCATGATGATAATGATGATTAATATTATGATGTTTCATATCAATCCAATGATATGACAGATGTATTAAAACATGTGAATTAATATTTACAGAATGAAACACATAAGATCTGCGTAGACCAACAACAGCTTTCTATTCAAAACACACTACAAACTTAAATTCTCAATACATCCCATTAACACTTTGCATGCCAAGCGCAATACTAAACGTTCCTGAAATTCGTAAAAGCGCACCAAGTGATGAAAATTTCTGTTTCAGGGACGTCTATATTGTTATCGTTTGAGGTAAACTATTACAATCTCCCACCTGAAGTTTACAGACACAATGAACAGTCGCTAGATGTGTCTCAGTGTCTTGACAGAGAAAGTGTTTAAGTGCAACGTTTATAGAGAGTAATATGGGATTTTTAACAACATAAATCTGATCCATCCTTTCTGATCCATCCCCATGTGCCTTCACAATACAGTTCACAATGCTGTGTTCTCAGTGAAACGACACTTGGAGCTTCATGGGTACTGTCGATAGCATAGTGCCATCAGAGTCTAGATCAGAAGTTTGGAGTTCAAACCATGGCTGTTCACGACAGTTTGTTTTTGGGAAAGACATTTTACACACATTTAGGGTATAACGTCTGAGAGTGTTTCCATAGGGCATAGAGCCTTTACCACACAGGGATAAGCCCAATATAATTACTATCTATTATTACTATAACTATTGTCAACAACACTGGTTTCCTTATTAATTTATCAGTTGCTGTATCAACATCACAATATCACATTGTTTATTGGTTTCTTTGTGTTGGGGTTTAACGGCACATCAGTACGATTATGGCTATACTGTGTAAAACATGGTAAGATACATTTATGACTTCACTCATTCTTTGCTTAACTTGCAAATGAGTCGGTGCCATTCCAGCATTAGCTCCCTCATACGGCCAGTTTAGGGCGTTTCCAAAGAATTAAATCAGCTGTTTATACTAAGATACAAGATTATTCCAACTATTGCTCACTTGTAGAAATAAATCACTTTATGACAAATCAATTTTATCTTTTTTTTTATTTTGATAAGTCTGACAGATCTAGTCTGAAGAATGGTATTTTCATGATCTCTCGCTTGATTGGATGTACCCGTACTAAGATTCTCACTTGTTGATATAAATCTCACAGTTACTGGCCTATGTATAATATTCTAAACACCAGGTTTGTCACAAATGCAAAAAAACAGATTAAAATTCCCAGCCATGTTAACTGTGCCAGCCAGAACCTTCACTTTTATCTGAAAAATCAAATTCTTCAACATTTGAAACCCCAGTTTTTAACAATTCAAGAATTTCCCTGAAGCTCCTTCATCTCGACATCAATTAAGTTTCAGATTCATCAACATTCTATTATAATGGACAGTTTCAAAGTCTCTTTCTGTCTCACAGATGACAGCGACCTAGCCATGGATACATCAACTTCCAAGTCCCATCTGAACATATTAACAACAGTATCCTTCAGCTTTATCATATGACAAAAATCAAGCCATGTATTTAAACAACAACAACCAAGACCGGTAACCATGGTTACCTGCAACCATTTGACATGGCCTTCTTGCCTTCTATTACACAATACTTCAGGATAAACAATATACAAAGTTTTATTTGGATATGAAAATGATTATCTACAATGATGATTTTGAAATACTTCAACAACTCAACAGTCTAGCATGGTGATAATTTCATTGCTTTTTCACCATATAACTCCAATTACAGAAAAAGAGAGGATCACATAAAAAAAACAACAAAAAAAAACCAACTAAACAGAGAGAAAGATGGAGTGCAGGTGGTAGGCAATATGACAGAGAAGCAGCCAATGAAGTGGTTTTGATACCTTGAAATGGTGACAAGTCAACTGGCCCTAAGGCTATTCGAGTCCAGAGAAATGGAATTTTGAAGGGGAAGGGAAGCCTTTGGAAAATATGGTTCGATGGAGTAGATAAGGTTCTGGTGGGGTGTAAGGTTTTCACTTGCAGAAGCCATGATGCATCTGGCAGAAGACAAGACAACTGTTTCTCTTCTCGATACCCAGATGGTATTAGAGGATGGAAAAGGTAAAAATATGAAAGTGAAACTCACATGACTCTCAAAAACGATTGGCTAACTTTTTGATCTGGTTTTGGTCCGTTTGTCTGTGTTGGGATTTAACAATCCATTAGCACAATTACAGCTATGGTTTTGGTTTTCAGCTGGTACAGTTGTATTGAAGTCACTGACAGAGTCAGTATGAAATCATATGATCTGACACACAACAAAATGGTTTGATTCCAGATATCTTCACTTCACCTTAGCCTGATAAGAAACACAAGGCTATGTAGTGCTCCGTAAGATCAACTGTCTAATGATTCCATGCACTTTAGACTCACATGCACCAGACAAAACTATCATTTGTACAATTAAATTTACAAACACATATACGTACTGTATAAATCCAACACATATATGTGTACAATATATATATGCATACACCTATATACCTTGAGTATGTTGTAAAAAATATTATGTATCTGATGCTGCACAACAGTTTTACCACGGACAGACAATGCAACATATCATGTTCACAATCTCTATAGAAACTTGTACATAACAACTTCACAACCCGAGAACCAACCTTCTCCCCATCCCAGTTCTACAGCAGTGATTGAAGTTAAACTGTGGGTCTGAACATGTATGCATAATATGGCCATGAAACACTGAATCAATATCTGTCAATTACTGATATATCAGCAGTAGTAACTGACCCATTTGTGCCTGCTACTAATATACCGGAAACTGAGAGTAACAATTAATTTGCTTCTTGTGGCAACAGTGAAGCACGGCCAATTAAGATTGGAACAAATGGAGGAGGGTAATCGTATTGGGATCACTGAGTGCAGCGGCCAACATTGCATTTGGTGAAACCACACATGATGGATAACAGATTAAGTTACATTGAAATGTAGAAATTTCAGCTTGCAAAATTATTGAGATGGGCATCACATTCCTTCTAGAGGCAGACAGATTTCTTTCTTCATAAAGAAAAACGGGTGGAAAACAGGGAAAAAAAAACAGGTAGAAGACAGAGTAAACAAACTGTCAGGCTGGAATGAAATACCACAGGCCAGGCAATGTACATTCTGCCTTGAGGTATTGTAGAAAAAAAAAATAAATGTATACAGGTAGTGAAAATGCTAATAAAAATTTCAAACAGTTTTGAAATTGAGAAACCAGACTGATAAATAGTTGCTGGTACTTCCTGAAATTTTGCCACAACCAAACATTAAAAAAAAAAAAAAAAGTTAACAAGTAAAAATGGTAATATAATATATGCTAGAACAATTCAACAATTTACTAAAATCAGTTTTGTTTGTTTATGTGCTTTTCATTTTCAAACAAAGAAATCTGAATTTTATAAGCCATTGCAGTTTAAAAAAATCCTGTTTGTTGTGTGTCTATCTTCCTTTACACACTTCATCGCTTCCTCACTTGCTCCTTTACACAATCACTCCATCTTCATTCATCCACCCAATCACACACTCATTCTCTTACTCATTCAGCCTTCCACCGACACAAACCATATGTTACGTAAGTGCCCTAAGACAGCTCTGGAACTGGCTTCAGTATCTTTTCAATACACTTCCATTAGCTGTCCACATATGATTTTAGTAGCTAGACAAACTTATACGTGTACTAGCTCTACATTAGCTGTCCACATATAATTTTATTAACTTTACAAACTTATACGTGTGCTAGTTCTAACTTCAACTTTGTTTCTGGCAACAGCAGTCACTCCATTAACGAATTCTCCTCCACTGGACACAACAACAGCCTTTCTGCAATTACACCACCTGAGCTCATTCCATTTTGGTCCATGTAAATCTAAAATCTCTGGATCGTATCACAATCAAACTCTTACAATCCAACAACCATGGATGTTTTTTGCCTAAGCATGCAAACAGTCTATGTACAAGGTGCACAGCTCTGTAACCACTTTCTCAGATCACAAGGTACATAACTCTGTAATGACTTTCTCAGATCAATTTCTCGTCTGGTGACTTCTTCAGCACACAGCTCTCGTTCTGCACCAGATCCAAATCACACAAGTCTTTAAGCCAATAAACCCCTTGACACACCTCATAGATAATTGAAACACTGGATGGTATCTGCATAATGGACCTGTTCCAGCATGCCATTGAACGTTCTATTTTGTTTTGTTCCTTTCAATCATGTGGATGTGGTATTTCAACGCAAGTATTCCAATGAAAAAGGGGCTCACAACTCTGCAAAACCCTTTCTTAGATGAGCCGCTCTTCAGGTGGTTTCTTCAGCACGTTGCCAAGTTCTACGCGAGATCCGGATGTCTCCTGTTGGCTGGGACTGTAGGCACCACGGGTGGCTCGCTTGGATCTTGCTGTCATGATAAATGCTATGATCACAACTGAAAAAGGCAAAAGACAAGGTAAGAACTTTATTATCTATACTTCACACATTGTTTTCTTATCACTGACTGTTGACACAATAACACTTCATGCAGAAATTATTCACACCTAAATGTGATTCATCATAATGGTTTGGTCCACAAGGTACACTGGAGTGTTTCGAGTAAATGGGGCAGAAAGACCCAGGGGGAGTCAAATGGTTGGATTTTGGATTTTCGCACTGACCTATTCTTTAAGCATCAGTGCATCATGTAAAGTACCAAAACATGGAATAAAACTTGAAAACAAGATAAAAATCATTTATAAAAATGGAGGAATTATTGGTAAAGAGATATAATGCAAAACTTTGACCGCAAATTTCTCAGAATTTTTATTTCTTTCGACAACCCCATGCAATAACTTTAAATGCTCATAACTCCATCAAATAATGTCACTCAACAGTGAAACTGGTGTCAAAGGGTAGTAAAGAGATGACTTTTTCACACTGTATTAGTAAGACAGTTGGCCTAAAATGCACCTTGTGGACCAAACTATCATGATGCATCATTGTCAATTTTGTCACTGGCCTTTCCCAACCTTATGATAGACTGTAGAAACATATCACCCCTTCCAGATTCATTATCTGAAACAGCAGTGGCTATGGAGGAATAACGAACACAAAACAGAGTGCTATAACATGTGTATGGAGAAATTATGACTATGGATGGATAGTGAAGAAGATAAATGGGCTCTATATGTATAGAGACAATATGATAGGAACTGGCTATAGCAACTGAAGTATGTTTCCCAACATGTTCCGCACTACACAAACATATATCCACACAATGACTTTATTAATAACTATGTTAATTAAATTTGTAAAACAGATGTAAAGCTATTTTGGGGCATAGTATAAAATTACTCAAATGCCCCATAAATATGTGGACAGCGAACAGCAGCAGCGATGTGTTGTACATTTTCAGGAACGGCTTCAAATTCTGACAGTTAAGAGAATATTGAGTGTTTTATTTGAGAAAGTAATGTGGAAGCACAGGCTCCTACACAAATAAACATCTACCCAGCTTAATCAGCTTTTCAGGGCCGGGAAAGTATTGCAGTTACTTTGTTAGACTTTACTTCTTGTATCACCAAATGATTCAGCCTGGCTTGCAGTCCTTACAGACTAGATGACATTGAGTGGACATTTTCACAGAAAGCATGTGAGGCAAATCAGCCTAATGTCAACAATGAATGAATACGAGTAATTTACTTGTATGAATCATGAGATGACATTGCTGAGGGAGGTAAAAAGAACAACTGAAAGAAGACAGAAATAGACTACATGATTTCTGATGTCTGCCAGAGATAAGATCTGACATTTGAAGAAGAATATGGAGAAGGAACAAGAAGAGACAAAGAAAAAGATGAAGAAAGATGAAGAATGTCAAAATGAGGAAGAAAACAGAGAAGTAAGAGAAGGATGAGGGGAAGAAGAATAAGAACAAGAAGCAGAGGAAGTAGGGAAGGAAAAAAGAGTACAAGATGAAGAATGACAAAAAAAAAAAAAAAAAGGAAGAAAATGGAGAAGGAAGAGGAGAAGAAAAGGATGAAGAATGAGAAGAAGAGGAAACAAAGAAAAAAGGAGAGAGGAAAGACAAAACAATGAAGAGAACAGAGACTGAGAATAGAAAGTCTTACCAATAATGATGATGAACACAACACCACCCACAATGGGCCCAATAATGATTCCTAAATCGTCATCACTGCTTCCAGAGGATTTCAAACTCTGTGACAGAAAAAAAAAAAAAAAGAAAAATTTACAAATAATCATAAAATTAAAACTCCTCCACTGTTCCTCCACTGTGAATCGACCGATAGTTTTGGGAAAATATCAGGTATTTGACAAATACTGGATCTAACTTCCAATACTCTAGATTGAATATGGCTTCTATTCCATTTTCAGTTTTGAAATGCAGTCTATGCTATACAGCACACGCATACAAGGGACATGAAGGGCACAAAAAAGTTTTGTATTTGGAAATATTTTTTTTGTCCATTTTGAACTTTTTCTTTTTATTTTCAAGGTAGTTGATTTTTCTTTACTTATGATGCATTTCAATATCTCATTAAGATTTATTTGAAAAATCATTTGCTATATGTTAAATCAAAATGATTTTTCTTTTAAAGTCTCTGAAAAGTGTGACCCTCTGAGAATATGTAGGTTCAAAAATGTGTGGCTGCCAGTGAGTTAACTTGGCCATCTCAAATGGAGGATTTGTTTTAAAAATGAACTTATGATTGTCTAACAGAAAATTGTAATTGAAAAACTCAGTGAGTGAGGAAATATTGAGAACTTTGCCACAATGAAGTTTACCTACCTTTGCACAGGTTGGGCCTTCGTAGCCATCCGCACAGCTACAGTGACTGATGTAAATTCCCTCCGAGGTCATGTTGACCACACAGACACCATTGTTGAGGCACTGGGTGCTGTTGCAGGGGTTTTCCACCTCACAGTTGTCACCCAGGTACATGTCCCCACAGTTACATTCGTATCTCCCTGGCAGATTGTTGCACTGGCCCTCATTGCAGATGGTCACATTTCTCGTGCATTCGTTGATATCTTCTTCACAGGTCAAGCCTTCGTAACCTATGATACATAAGTAATAGATATAACAGACAAATAAATGATATGATATGTAGAATGGTGTCATGTGATCTATGCACGATGTATGTGAGGAATACAGGACATGATATACAAAACAATGTCATGAGATCCATGCAAGGCAAACATGATGTGTACATGACATGTCACATAAACTGCATGAAATGATGAACAGGTAAATTCAAATACATAAAAAGGAAAACAGATTCAACAAGAGGAAGAAAGGGTAAGAGAAACAACGATCCTCACAAAATGGCAAAGTACATCGCAAGTATCTAACCAGGTTTTTCAGGCACATCTCACTTTCCCGAGATGTGTTCAAACCGGAAATGATAAGTATACTTGTAGAATGCTTTTGACACAAATCATTAGAAAACTCTAATATTTGCAACTATGCAATGTCAAAATAAACCCAAAACATTATAATGATTATGATAAATTCATAAGGGCAGGCAGCCCAAGAAATGACAGTGACAAGATGACCAAACCTTACCAGTATTTAGGCAGTTACAGGTATAGTTGTTGATCATATCTTCACAGATGCCGTTATTCTTGCAGGGTTGAGAGTCGCATTCATTAATATCCACATCGCAAAACTGCCCTGTGAAGCCTGGGGTACACCTGCAGCTGTAACCACCATCAAAGTTGTCACATGTGCCGTTAACACACTTATGCCTCAAAGTGACATCAGTCTCAGTACATTCATCGATGTCCTCTGTGCAGTTCTGGCCACGCCAACCTGAGAAAATGACAGAAAAAAAGAAATTAAAGCAAATAATTGTTTTACTTCATTCTGACAAGATGGAGAAACAAAAGCAAATTCCACACATATTTTGCTTACAAACATGAATGTTCAAATTAAATTCTCACAAATTACTATCTGCTTTTTTAATGTTACAACTCACAGTCAGCTGCTGGTGTTTGGCACGCTAGAGCTCACTAACTTCTAGAAAGTCTCCCATGCTACAACTCACAAACCACAACAAAACATGGCCAGCTCTTTGTTTTTTTTTTCCACATGTTCCATCCCACTGGATACAGAGTGCTACAACTTTCACATGTTCTAGCTCTTAAAATACTGGCAATGTGTCACGCATTCCTTCCAGGAAAACACTACAAAGCTGTACATATTCATTTTTTTAAGAACATTCTTAGATGTTATGCATACAGGTGACTGATAATCCCAGACTGCTGGGCTTTTCAGTGATATACCTCCTGTTTGCAAAAACAAGGTGAAATACACTGTGTTCAGATGCTATGCTCCATCAATGCAGAAAAAAAGCCATGGTTTGTCCTAGCATTCTAATCTAAGTGACAAAAGAAAGCTGACAAAACATTCATTGATAACAATCAGGACAGAGAATAGGGCATACTTCAAGTGGAAATGGGGCCATTTGAAGACTGAAAGTAAAGTTTGGTGAAGTACCTTTAATTATCCTCTGACATCGGATGTTACATAACATCTTCTCCCTACCTTTTCAACCTCGGTGGGCGACTCTCTCAAGAACAATCCAGTTAAGGTCCATGGAGTGGTTAAGAGTACAAACATAGTGGATTCTATTTCCATTCCATTTCAAACTGTATTTCTTCAGCACTTTCTGAGGACTTGAATGCATGTCACTTTTTCTCTTCAGTCTATCTCACTTCCACTTAGCACAGTAGTTTGGCATGTAACTAACTATAGTACATATAGCCGCCGTAAAACTTTTTATGGAATTGGCATTGAGCCTGAATTGAGGTCACATAGGAGGTAGCAGGTAAGATAAGTTATCCATCCCTCTCGTTCACTTCAAACACTGACATAAAATCCACTGCTACTGCATCCTAACACTCAGACAAAACCTCCTGTGTCTCAACATACCTGCTTTGCACTGGCATGTGTAGTTGTTGAAGGCAATCGACTGTTCACAGCTCAATGTGTTGGCATCTTTACATGGGCTGTAGTAGCACTGGCCCACCGTTTCACAGATATCACCTATCACACACACAAAAAAAAACAACAAAATTTACTTATGCTTTCACAACCAAACAAAACATAAGATAACAAATAGTAATATGTCTAACAAACATCTAAACTGTGCCATCTTTTTAGAAATCTTATTGAGAAAGAAATTTGCTTTCAACTGGACACAATGATGGGTGATGGATAGGGGTCATTCTAGAAAACTTTTATACATTTGCATGGACAACTCCTGACTGGGACATTTGGGAGGAAGTCATTTGCACTGCATGTCAAATAAGGTGACATCCTACCCAATACCACAATCTGGCATTATGTCTGGCCGAGATAACTGGGTGAAAAGCCTTGCTAGCTAATCAATCAAACTGTGGTAGGAAAACTCCCAGGTGGAGCGAGACAGGCGATGGTTTTCAGAGGAAGAGTGAGTTCTTTCATTAAATGTTTTGGCCTTAAAGTTCCTGACATCTTCTAGAATCCTGGCCACACCGGGGTCATGACTCCCGATGTCCCTCATCCACCTTTTTTATTTCCCTCAGGGACTCCTGGTGATATTTGAACCAGTGCCACTTGTTTTCGGTCCAGTACTCCAACCACTGTGCTACGCATGCCACTGTTTTTATAGAATAACTTATTCTAATTACATCTACCATCTGACTCATCCGAATTTCCTGTGCCCATTACCTTCAACAAACTCTGGACATGCGCAGCTCCATTCCTCATTAATGATGTTGCAAGTCGCTCCGTTCTGGCAGACACCGGTGCAGTTGGGTGTCTGACACCGCTGGCCTTCGTATCCCAGCGTGCAGGTGCATGTGAAGCTTCCCTCCGTGTTGTTACACACACCATTGTGCAGGCAGATAGGCTGAGCAGTGTCAGAACACTCATCCAGCTCAATTTCACAGTAAGTTCCTAGTGGGGATAAAAAATTTAAATAAAGTGAGAAATAATACATAATTTAGTTGTAGGCAGAGTCCGAGTGGTATCTGTGGTGGTCAAATCTGTTTTCTATTTCCAAAGTCACCTTCGAAAAAGAAATGAGGGGCAAAAAACAGAAAAGAAAGAAAGAACTAAGACGAAAATAAATTCATTTAGCAGTATCAGACAGAGCCTCAGAGCACTAGTACAATCCAGTAAAACCTATTTGTCTTGCGCCCAGGGCAAATGACTTGCAAGTCTCTCCGGGTGAGTTCAAGTCACAGCCGTTTTTCACTATTTTTCAACTACAATATCAAAATATTTCTTTTTACAGATTAGAAAAGGTTAAATTGTCATTTTGTGAAAACAACAAAAATTTAGTATCTTAGAAAGTAGTTAAAAACAACCAAAAATGGTTGTATATCTTCACTGCCCGCTGTGACTTCTGACTCATTTGCCCTAGTCACAATACATTTAGTCAAATCTGTTTCCAACTTTCCCAGTCAGCTTAGAAAAGAATGTGAGACATGAGGGCAAGGAAAGATGGTTGGTCACCATTATTGTTGTTACAGTGGTTGGTTTATTGTTTTACGCACCATTCCAGCCAGATCCTGCGCAGTTACAGGCTCCGTTCTCACACCGTCCGTGCTGACAGCCTGAGCTGTTCTGGCAAATGTCTATGGCGGTCTCACAGTTGGTGCCTGTGTAACCTGTAGAGAGAACAGGGGAGAGTACAAGATAAATGGTGTTGGTGGCCTACCGGCTGAGCCATCAGACTCAGGATCTGAAGCTCCAGGCTCGAATCCTGACAGGTCCCCACATTTTGTCCTTGGGAAAGACAATTCCCACACATTTCCTGACTCCACCCAGGTTTGAATAGGTGCCAGACTATAGACAGTGAATGATATTGTTAAGATTGATAAGGATTTGAGCGCCTAAAAGGCAGCCACCTTCTATGCTTCCCTGGAAGCTGAGAACATTTATGAGTGTCTTCTTTGGGTCTGTCGCGGTAATTATAGATTGTAAAGCACGTACAGCTATATAAATATTCCCTATTATTATTCTTATTGTCATAAAGGAGACAATTTAATTGCCTGCCAAATAATGTCCCTTTGCCAGCTACAGTATAAATATAGGCACAGCAAAGAAAAAAAAAAAAATTGTTTTGTCTCTCGCTATTTAAAACTTGAATAATAGAAAGTTGAGAACTTTCACCATATTATGAAACTATTTCTGTTTTTTTTTTTTCTCATGGAGAAAATTTTTTCAGCATTTTTCACCTCAATTTTTTCAAACACTAGGAGCTAAAATATTCTTTTCCTTTTAAATAAATGCTCATCACATACTTCTGTATGTGGCTGACAAAAAATGGCTCATTAACCCATTGCAACTTCTTTCATTTCAAAAACCTATGGAGAATTAAACCAGCAACACTGACCCTAATCAAGTTTCCAGTCTTGTTTACAGAGCTTGACGAGTTTTCATAATTATAATAAAAATGGATATCAAAAATGAGTGATTAAGATTTCCATTTGTGCTAAACAGAGATGTCAATCTGCCTGCATGAAAAAGTAGGAAAAGTTCCTGGTATATGAAAGTAAGTGATCACATAACACAATAGTGTTAGGTTATTTTTTTGACCACGGTTGTGGACAGCTGAGATAACCACCACTACAGGAGGTTGAAAAGCTTATAAAAACCATA